>CM041777.1:171823195-171849479 GCA_023374045.1 Limonium bicolor
AAGTGTAATATTAATTACAACATTAAGAACTTATAAACATTATGTGTAACATAAGTAAATTTGATTAAGAGGAGCAATGTGACAATAGTGTGACATTGAGATTTATAAGATTATATACATACACGTATATATATAAGTAGCAATTTAAAACCAAGGAAATGGTAAAGACGAAAAGACGTCACATGAAATGACAACGTGGTTAGGAATTGACTAAGGAACGTCGCATGCAATAGCGGATTAACAAGGAAGTGATTAGGTTATTAACCTACCCGACTACTGTATTATAGGATCTAAATAGTCGGAGATATTCGACGGATTAGGCGAGCATCATTTTAAAAGCTAGCCATTTTCCAGGTGTACGGTATGGTTTTCTTGCAGTATGCTTGCTACCGAGGTTTACCCCGGCTTGTGTGCTACTTGTTTATATGCTATGACTAAGCAAGATAAATGCATGAAAACGATTTACTGTGTTTTCCTTCGTGTTTCATATCATGCTAACCCGACTTTCATTTGAGCTTGTGTACTAACTTCGATTGGTGATAAACGCATGAAAGGAACATAAAAAAAATGGTTAGAGATTCACAAACGTTTCCCACATACGAAAATGTCTAACATTGGACAATGGTGTAAGAATAGGGAATAACTCTCTAATATTAGTTAGTCAGTACCCAACAGAGATTCAGACTAACAAGAATGTTTCAGTGAAACTTCTACTAATTGCTTACTGAGGGGTGAGGAATCTGGGACTGACTCCGGTCACACGTGTTTGAGGTAGGAGGTCGGTAACTTTATTAGATCCGACTTCCTTTTGAGACTTGTCGCCTAGAGTCAACAAACCGACTTAACCTCCTCGGATATAAGTTCGAGGTGGGAGACCAGTATTAAGTATGACATGGAGGGATCCAACCTATATCCCTTGCTAACTTAAGAATTATTGTTTATTTAAGTCCGTAGAGTTCACACTCACTGGCTAGGGTCATTCACAACCCGACAAGGTAAACAATGGGAATAAGTATGCACGGTTCTAAATAAAAACTGTTGACATTATATAAGTTAAGGCCAAACACGAGAACTAAATAAAGTTCTCAGGCTTAGGAAGAGAAGGAGAACTATCTCGCTTACTCGATGAACTTCCATTATGATGTTCAGTCTGTTGGAGTTATGTGATTACATGCCCAATATGTTGAGTGTTTATTGTACTTCATATTATTGTTTGATTAATAAACAGCTGCATGTATATCGACAATTAGTCGTGTGTAGCCCCGATAGCTTGTGGGCTGCACGTCTTCGATACCAGCAAAGTTGCTGAGCCCTTCGGGGCCTACCATTTATTTTTCAGGTACTTAACTGAAGACGACTTACCCTGAGTGTAGGACTGGGTAGAAATAATGGGGAATATTTTAGTTGATTACATGAGTAGTGCTTGTACACTCATGGTTGTAAGTATGTATTCAGATTTTTGGAATGTATTAAACTCGGTATAGATTGTGGTTTATGGATTATGTTGTATATTAACCTCCGGAAATTATCCAGTTAGTCAGACCGTAACACGTAAATGAATAGGCATAATTAGTCACGTGGGTTACTAACAGCTGTAACACCAAGTTTAGTAAGATTTTCCGCTGATATTAATAAAACAATATGAGGTTTAAGCGATAATCACGATTTTATTAGTTAGGGTGTTACAATGAGCAGTAATGTTTCCACACCACACTCCCTCCAAAGAATCTACCGTTCCCTAGTAAAGTCTCATATTTTATTTGATAATTAAGGCATGAAGCCATATATTAAATATAACTTGAAGAACCAGGGGGATGGGTCAAAATTGGGCCTCATTAAAACCTTCCAAGACAAAACCCAGTGGGAAAAAACCAAGGAAGGAAAAAGAGTACCCGCCACATCCCATTACAACCTATGATCCATACTATTACAATAGAACAGAAAGAACAACAGCTAAAACCATTACAGAAAAACATCATTCTTGGGAAAATATAAACGATCCACCCGATCCTAAACATAATCCTTTAGAGAAATTGTACCAATAAAAAGGCCACAAGTAATTGGAATCTCTTTCCACCATGTCTTCGTCCAACGCCAAACTCCAAGTTTGATTAACACCAATTTTGAAATGTTAAGAGATTCCTCTCTAAATATGACATCATTACCGTGCAACCAAATATAGTATATCCCATAGCATAACGTCGACTAGTAAATACTAGATATCAAATAAAAAACTTACAAAAACCTAAACGGTTCATCCCAAACAATAATCTATATTGTTATTACGTACTTATTGTACCAGTACTCACAGCTACAACTACATTGGGATGGGGTTGATGAGAATAGTAGAAATGTTGTTCTTTGTGGTGGTGTTAGAGATGGTGTAGTTGTCCTCACCTTTGTAAAGAACGTCTATTATCCGAGCTTCATTGAGAATTGAAACGAGCAGGGGTTTTGGCATGATATGAGGTTTCATCATTCTCTCATTCATGTCATTCCAACAATATTCCACTTGTTTTATAAGTTCTTTGCACGCCTTTTCCTCGGTCACCTCATATTGTCTCATATAATTTTCCACTGCAGATGGTACATGATTCCTTTGCTGCTCAAACTGTTAGATAGGAAAGCCACATAAATTCATACATTCATAACATAGATGAATATATAAGAAAGAATAGTTTTCTAGGTATTTTGACGACTTACTGTGTGGCTCACTATATCATCTGCAAGCCTAGCGATTATACAAGTATCTCTAATGAACTGAGGATCTTGACTAACCCATTTGAGGGCCTCCTCGTTACCTTCTTTTAGACCTAGATAAAATGCTACTAGTACCAATTTATACCCGCTGGTTCCTATAGCCACTTTGTTCATGTACTGATCAAATGTGGGAGTGTATTTCTGATGACACCACTTTGCTTCAAGGTAATAGAGTCTGCACAGTGTTATCATCTGATCCCATATAAACAATACTAGATTATATACATGTATACTCACTTAGAGGTTCATATTCAGAACATACGAATCAAAACCCTGTCAAAAGAAAAGAAATAGAAAGAGAACATATTACTTACTTGTTCTTTAACATATTTAACATATTGTGTTCTTCCTAATTGTGAAAGGTCATGCTCAAACCCCTCAAAAGTGTCAAGCAGTGCCTTGTAATAATGTTGCATGTATACGGGAAGCTCACTTGCAGACTTCCTATCCCACCTGCAAAGATAAACCCGCCACCCCCATGTGAGTTGATGCACACAAAAGATATATATGCATTCTTTGTTTCAAAATGAGTAACTAACAGAATCTGAAATCATTTACATATACATACATATCAACTTATATACCTTTCAATTACTTTTGTGAAAATCGTAAGCTCCTCCAGAGTTCCGTATGCATCGTATATGTCATCTGCAACAGATGCTAATTTGACGACTTTAAGAAAAATCTTCCTAGCTAGAGAATGCTTCGGGTCATAAGACATTCCCAAAGCCCAAAATAACACTCCACCAGTCTGTTTCTCGAGAAGGGCAGCTTTGACATGAGATCTAGGTCCTTCCACCACCTAGATAGTTAATAAAATTTGAACAAAACTAAGACTCAAACTCTTCATTAAAAAGGTCAACGCAATCTTAGTCTTGTACTATGTACCATGAAAGTAATTAAGGGCCATTTGTTTCAAGCGGAGGAAACAAAATGGAATTAGAAAAGGGAATGAAAAGGAATGGAAAAAAATTCCATTAGATTTTTCCAGTTGTTTGGATGAGTTGATGAAAATAAATAAATAACCGGTCAACGTAAACTGCTGCTGCCTGTTGGTCAATGGTCATTAATTGTCAGTCAACATTCACCGGTCACCGGTCAATGACCATTTGTTGTCAGTCAATGGTCAAATGTTGTCAATCAAAATGTACTGGGAAAAGGAAATTTCATTCTCTAAAGAGAGTGGAGAATCAAGATAGAAGGTTTTGGGGTAATCTCATTTCATTTTCCTTTCCTAATAATAGGAAAAACTAGCTAAACAAAAAGCAGGAAAGGGGATTACCCAAACAAACGCCTCCTAAAAAAGTTTCTAATGGATATATATTCAATCTTGTGTGCGTGCATGAGAATACGTATTTGCTAATCTAAGAACATATTGGCTAAACGTTACCTGGTCAAATCTCTCAACTCTATCTTCAATTGATCTTGAACCAAATTAAAGTCCAATTTGGCAAATTTTAGCAATTCCTTGTTAGGCGAAGGCTCCTCCTCGTAGAAGGATATGGAGAACCTAGACTCAAGTCGCGGCATACCCCTCTGCCATGGTTGATATAATGCATGAGACACTCTCCTAGAGAGAGGATGATTTGAATCAGCAACAACGACTTTAAGGTGATTGGTGGAGAATGCTCGCGCTTCTTCCATTACATAATCTCCATGCTTCGCCACAAATGAAGCTTCATACAAGCTTAGCAATCCTTTTACATCTGAAGCTAAAGAATCCTTAAAGCTTCCAGATTCTTCAATGAATTCATTGAACACATCTGCAACAATATTTATTCACGGGTAAATTTTTTATATAAAATGTTGTAATTTGGCATCTTAATTAGTTATATATCTTTGGGAAATTTCATGAAATGCCACTATATTTTTGGCTAATTCATGAAATGCCACTAAAAAAAGAAAGTTACGAAATGCCAGTATATTTTTCGAAAATCCATGAAATGTCACTATAGATGGAAAAAAGACAAAACTACCTCTACTAGTTAACAAAATACTTTTAAAGTTCACAATATGTCCCTAAGTGTTAAAAATTAAAAAAAAATCAAAATAATAAAAACATAAAAAATGAAAAAAATTATAAAATTCAAAAAAATTTAAAAATATTCAAAACTTAAAAAAATTGAAAAATTGAAAAAAATGAAAATATCATTAAATATTAAAAAAATTCTTTTTAAAATTTATTCAATACCATAAAAACAATATTAGTTCTAAACAAATAATTTATAACAATTTTTTACCAATTTAGCACCATAATTTATACCAAATAAGTACCATATTTTTTATATATTTTTTATTATTATTTTCTATAAATTTAGATTATTTTTTTTTCAAAGTAAATAATTTTTTATATTGCGGATGAATTTTAAAAATTAAAATTTCTAAATATAATAATTTATTTGAGATAGAGCGACTGAGAATATATATATAACATACAATATTAAATAGTAAAACTTGTTATGCAACTTTTCTTTCTTTGGTTATCATTACTTGCTCATAATAAGTTGCATATTATTATCCTGAAAATGTTTTATAAATATTGTATGTTTATATATATATATTATATATATATATATATTCTTAGTCGCTCTATTTCCATAAATTATTATATTTAGAAATTTAAGTTTTTAAAATTTATCAGTAAAATAAAAAATAATTAACTTTGAAGAAAGAAATAATCTAAATTGATAGAAAAAAATAATTAAAAAATGAATGATAAAAATTATGGTACTTATTTGGTATAAATTATGATACTAATTTGGTAGAAAAATTGTTATAAATTATTTGTTTAGAACTCAATATTCTTTTATGGTATTGAATAAATTTTAAAAAAGGATTTTTTTTAATATTTAATGATATTTTCATTTTTTTTGTTTTATAATTTATAATTTTTTTAATTTTTTAATTTTTTTTTCATTTCTATAAATTTTTATAATTTTTTTTCATTTCTATAAATTTTTATAATTTTTTTATGTTTTTGTTGTATTTTGATATTCTTGTTAATTTTTGTTAAATTTTTAACACTTAGGGGCATATTGTGAACTTCAAAAGTACTTTATTATTTAGTAGGGGTATTTTTATCTTTTTTCCTTCTATAATGGCATTTCATGGACTTTTCAGAAAATATAGTGACATTTTATGACTTTTTTTTAGTGACATTTCATAAATTAGCCACAAATATAGTGGCATTTCATGAAATTTCCCTATATCTTTTGAGTGGCTAATGGGAAAAGTGATCATACCGCAAGACTCGTAAATCCCATGACGCCTTAGGAGAAGGAATCGAACTGAGGTATGGTAAAGGTCGAGCTGGACCGCTTTCATTTCTAGGATAGTTTGCATGCCTCGTTCTATCTCTTCTTCAACGCGATACGCCACTCCTAAACGTTCAATTGCGTAGATGAAGTCAATCAACTCCAATGACTTAAGAGGTGACATCGTAAGCTGTAACAGTTTCTCCTTTACAGCTAGTTCAAGATCATTTGCTTCCCTTCCCATCTTGGCTTGGGTAATCTGTGTTATTTATCATGATTAATTGACAATTCGATCATTTTAAATATACATGTGTGACAAAATGTGGTTTTGAAATATGTCATTTGTGCATTGCAGTGTTCAGTTGATAAATAGCTTTCAGTTACTATTCATGATTCAAACAAGTATATATATATATATAGTTATTTTTGATCGATGGTGCTGCAAAGACAGCAAAGTGTTGTGATCCACACAACAGATAAATGATACAGCCCTACTCTGGTGTGCTATAGACTGATGAACAGCCTAAAAACAGCACAATCAAAACAGGTTCCAAATGAAAACAACTAGAGGAAATAAAGATTACACACCGGCCAAATTGAACAGCAGCATCAGCAATTAGAAACAAAGCTTAGCATAAATTTGCGACATGTTCTTAATGTAAATAGCTACGTACCTCATCGTCCGGGACGTAATGAAGAAAGAAGTCAGCCCAAGGGCTAGGATGAAAATTGGCTATAGGACGACCGTCATCAGAGGGTGATGACAATGGAGTCACCGTAATACTAGTCGTCGACATGTGTTGTATCCAGACGACAAACGCTGCTCAGAAGCTTCCGAAACGGTGACTTGACTCAGCACAGAGAAGGCAACCAACAACCACAGCACTGTTTTTCCCCACACTGGAACAAAATCGTCACCCCCAAAACCAGCATAGCAACTATAAGTAGAGGATTGAGTTTTAATAGAAGACAGAACATACAAAGGAAACAAGCAAAGATTGAGATAAAAAGGACCATAAAAAAAGAGCCATAAAGAAAATTAACATAGAACTAGTACCTAGGAAACAAAGAGATAAAGCTAAAGGGGAAGAGAAAAGGAAATGTGAAACTTTGCTCTGCAGAAGAGACTGGCCAAGAACTCACTATAGAGAATAGGAGAATATGAAATGTAATGACCGATGAAAGTATTTGATTGATGTTTTGTAAGACCAGAATGTACATGTATTTATAGTAATAATGGAGTAGTTCTAGAATATGTACTGTACTGGACAGATAGTTACTAAAGTTACAAGGCTTCGTAACTATTATTGGGCCGAAGGCCTGATCTGGTTATTACTCACCGTGCAGTAAATAAAGATCAATACAATTAACCCCATAAATTACGAAATAATATTATAAAAAAAGATCAAAAATGAATGACGAGGTGCGGGACAAAATGTGATGCTGAAAGATGACAAGTAGGGTTCTACAAGCCCAGTGTACTATATACACGCATAAAAGCCGAGTGTACTACAAGTAGTGTTCTACATGACTAACACATGTTTCATCTTTTTGATCGATAAACACATAGTTTTTTTTTTTAAAAAAAAAGGGTAAATATATTAATGAGGAAAGGGAACTGTAGAGAGAGTTATATAGTTAACTATATATCGAGTAGCAACGACTAATATAAAAGTGGCTATGGGAGGTATAAGACCAAAAACCTCCCTGTTGCCAAATACAAAAACGGCATGGAGCCTACCAAGAGGGTCAAAAGGAGAGGGGAAAATACATAATCAAGGGGACCTATGAGCTCAAAACCCTCTCTAACCATTCAAAATCCCTAATAGAGTCTCTCATCTTTGTTTCAATGACAGCCTTGATAGCATGTTTGATGTCAATGTGATAAGAGCAGGATCCTTGGATTGATTCGCCATAGCACGCTTGCATCTCTCTATCCAAATGTAGTAAACCGTGGTGACCACAACCGCTCTTCTAACCAGATCTCTTGGACGGTTCTCTTTGCAATAACGGATGATCCACGTTGAGCAGCTTCGCAAACTTGTTCTGTTCGTAGGGAGGCCGAGCCAATCACATAAGTTCCATCAGATCCTGCGAGAGTACCTGCATTCAAAGAATAGATGGCGACAAGTCTCTAGAGCAACCTCACAGAGCCAACAACGGTTAGCAAGGCAAATACCCCAAGTTTGGAGTTTATCAGTTGTTTTCAGCCTGCCTTTGAGGGTGACCCAAAGGATGAATTTAGTCTTGGGAGAGGACCAGGATCTCCAGCAGATGTTGTACCAGGCGAAAGGGATAGTGGAGTTGAGGGCGTCATTATAAAACTTGCTGACCCGGGAAGGAAAGGGGTAGGAATCCATGAGAGAGGCAGCATCATCAATGGAGCCACATTGCGAGATCCACCAATCCCTAGCCTGAATGGTGGATTTCCAAGACCAAGGGTCGTCCCCCTTAATCTTTGTTGTCCAGATGTTACCCTGAACCAAGAAGCGATTATGAATCCACTGGATCCATAGCCGCTCCGGGTTGCTAATAATAGAGGCGATGGTTTTGAGTAAGAAGCACATATTCCATTTGTGGATATCTTTAAGACCGAGCCCCCCATTGCGTTTACTCTTGGAAATGGCGCTCCAAGCGACAGCCGGGGTAGCTTTGGAGTTGGTATCCCCGGACCAGAGGAAAGAACAGAGCCTCTTAGTGATGAACGAGATAATATTCCTAGGGAGGCTGATACAGGCCGCCCAAAAGCCTATAATGCCATAGAGGGTACTTTGGATGAGGGAGAGCCGACCAGCGAAAGAAAGGGATTTCCCTTGCCTGGAAGAGATGGCTTGGTTGATGCTGTCTAACAGAGGGTTGAAATCAGCGGTTCTAGGTTTCCTACTGGTGATAGGTATGCCTAAGTAGCGAAACAGGAAGGAGCCTAAGTTAAAGCCAGTAGAACGGACAATCAGATCAGCATTGGCCTGGGATACCCCCTAAGTGGTTGTCTGATTTGGAAGGGTTTAATCGGAGACCAGAGGCATCCGAGAAGAGGTTGATTTTGTTTATCATCTGCGAAACAGAGGATTGGTCCCCTCTACAGAATAGCAGCGCGTCGTCCGCGAAGAAGAGATGGTTGAGGCGAAGGGATCTACAAGTGGGGTGGTAATGAAATGAGGGGGATAGGTGGAGTTGGTCGAGCAGACGGGAGAGCATGTCCATAGCCACCGCAAACAGGTACGGGGAGAAGGGGTCCCCTTGTCTTAGTCCACGCTGCCCTGGGAAGAAGCCCGAGGGGGAACCATTGATATCGATTGAGAAAGAAGTGGTGGTAACACACTGCATGATCCAACCAATGAAGATCGGGGGAAAATTCATGAACCGAAGGGAGTCTTGGAGAAAGATCCAGTCCACAGAGTCAAAAGCTTTACTGATGTCCATCTTCATCATGCACCGGGGCGAAACATGGGCCCTTTGATAGTGTTTCATAAGAGAGGAACAAAGCTGGATATTGTCCGAGATAAGGCGGCCTTTGATGAAGGCACCTTGACAAGGGCTGATAAGCGACGGCAGGGAGTCCTTGAGCCTATCGGCCAAGATCTTGCTAATGATTTTGTAGAGAGTATTGCAACAAGAGATGGGCCTGTAGTCCCCAGGGGAGGAGGCAGCCTCAGTTTTGGGTATAAGGGTAATGAGAGTGGAGTTAATCTCACGAAGGAGCCAACCGCTGTGGAAGAAGCCTTTTATAGCCTTGCAGACGTCGACTCCTATAATATCCCAGGCAACTTTAAAAAATTTGGCTGTGTAGCCGTCCGGACCAGGGGCCTTGTCATCCCCTATGGTTAACAGGGCTTCTTTGATATCTTGGTTGTCAACAGGCCGAGTCAAGTGAGCCCATCTGTCCCAGCACAGAGTTCTAGTGGTATCCAGGTTGAGGTCCTGAAAAGTTTTGAGGAGGGTGTTTCTGGTGCCAAGTCTATTCTTGAAGTGCTGCACCAGAATATCTCTAATATGGCCAGGGTCCTTAACCACCTCCCCCAGATCGTTGCTAATGGAGGAAATGCAGTTCTTGTTCTTTCTGGACTTAATGGATCTGTGGTAAAAGGCGGTGTTGGAGTCAGCAAATTTGAGCCATCGGATTTTGGATAGCTGCCGCAGGAAGAGGATTTTCTGATGGTTCCTTTTCAGCAGGGAATGTCTAAGAGATTTTTCTTTGAAAATAAGAGACGGATTACAAGGGTCACGGTCGATCGCGCCTTGCACATCGCTTAGCTCGTTCCGGATAAGTTGGGCTTTAGCAGCGAGGGAGCTGAATTCAGTTTTATGGAGAGCATAGAGATCCTTCTTTAAGTGACGCAGATGGCAAACAACGGTGTAGAGACGACTACCAGCAACAGGAATACTCCACGCTTCCCGGACAAGGGGGAGAAAGGAGGGGTCCTTAGTCCAGATATTGAGGAATTTGAAACTTCTTTTATAGGGGGAGGCCTGGGGCATCGTGATGATCATGGGTCTATGGTCCGAAATAAGCGGGGGTAGAAATGAAGCAAAGCTAGTGGGGAGAGCCAGAATCCAGTCCTCGTTGACAAGGACCCGATCAATTTTCCCCATGACTCTACTATGGTCGAGTTGATTATTCGACCAAGTGTAGAATTGACCATAGTAGCGGAGATCCTGAAGCTCATTACTAGCAACACAGGACGCAAACTCACAAAGATCTCTATGAGAGGGGGGCCTAGCACTAAGTCTATCCTGGGAGTAGAGAATACTATTAAAATCTCCCGCTACCACCCATGGGCCTATAGTCGAGTTGCCAAGGTTGGTGATCTCCTCCCAGAGGAGGGATCTGAGAGTGCGCTCCACCTGGCGGGGGCGAAGAAGCTGGCGTGGAGCGGATACTGGGCCCACTGGTGGAACGCGAGCCATTAATTACGGTCCAAAACCGTGTATAATCACGGTTCTGGACCGTAATCTACGCGGGCGTCATTAAAGATGGCGACGTCTTTAATTACGGTTTAAAACCGTAATTAAAGGCCCTTTTCCGTCCCGCGTGTAATACACTTTAGATGACGGTTTTGAGAATAACCGTAATCTAAAGTCCTTTGGCGCGCGCGCGATAAAAGGACTTTAGATGACGGTTTTTACCAATAACCGTAATCTAAAGTCCTTTTATCGCGCGCGCGCCAAAGGACTTTAGATTATGGTTATTGGTAAAAACCGTCATCTAAAGTGTATTTTTTTTTATTTTTTTTTTACAAATCTACACAATTGCAACGATGCCGGAATTATAACAGAGGGCATCAGACCAACAAATGTGCAGAAACTGCACAATTGAACCACCTGAATCAAATACCAACAACACAAATTCATTCTCTGTGCACAATTGCAACAGAGATAACATCTAATATACACCAGATCGAAAATCTGTTACAGAAATATTCAATTGCAAATTCATTCTCTGCGCAGAATTGCATATTCAATCTGTTACAGAAATATTCAATTACATATTTAATCTGTTACACAATTGCAACAGAGATAACAATTGCATATTCAATCCGTTACACAATTGCAACAGAAATATTCAATACAGCAGCTAGAATCTGTTACAGCACCAGCAGCTAGCAATTCATTACAAAAAATATAATCTGTTACAGCAGTAGCAACTAGCAGAATCAGAGGGCTACAAAGGTAGCAGTGTAACCTATACATTGTAGATACAACTAGGATGACTCCCAGCAAGAAATAGCATAAAACAGAAGCGTAAAACAGTACAAAAACGGTGCAGAAAACTGTGAAAAACAAAATCCAACATAGCAGCATCAGAGCTAGCTAGTCTACCACTCCATTCTCATAAACATGGCTGACATGCTCTCTCTGACATGCAACAAGTCGTTTGGATGATAAGTCGAGAATTTGGCAAAATGCTCTTTAATCTGCAACAAGAAAAGGAATGGAAAACATAATGAGATTAAGATAAAGACACAAAAAATCTGCCGAAAGAATTAAATACAAGACAGTGTTCGTATTACCTTAACTTTATCATTCTTAAAACTTGGGAAGTACGCGCAGAACTCGTACATATACCGCATCACGTAGTACCCGCAACTCCTAGAGTCCTTTTGGGTAGGGCACTAAATCACCAAAATTCACAAATGTAAAACAATTGTACTAAGATAATAGCAACACGAATGAAATACATGAATTACCAAACCTTGATGTAATCGACGGTCAAATCACCAAACTCTCCCTGTGGGGTTTTTTTGTAACAACTGTTACATATATTAACAAAAGCGTTTAGCAAAATGAACAAGTACATTAATTTTGGTTCAAAAAACTTACATACAATTAAATAGTAATAAAACTTACTCTTTGATTAAGTCTTCAGTGTTGAATTCTGTCCACTGCCCTAGTGGATCTAGAACGAGCAGAGTAGCGGTGGCAGCGCAGAATATAAACAAAGCCCAGTGGTGGCTACAATGTCAAATACAAAATGAAATGAGAATGAAGGTAAAAAAGTTCTAATTAGTATGTAATTTTATATCAGAACTCACGTTTGGTGATACGGCATTAGAATGAATAATTTATTCTGTTGATCAACAACATTGAAGCAATGAATCATGTAATTACAAACCTCCCCGGGTCCCTAGTGACATTGTCGTACGATAAACGCTCCGGGCACACCGCAGTAATGGAGGTCATGTCCTTCTCAGCACATCTCTCAAGCAGACATTTATTATATCACATGTACTATAAAAAGTTAGCCAATGCAACTTCATAGATACTTATTCTATATGTTTTTACAGTATGAGGAAAGAACACTTACAATAGATAAGCTTGAATAATGTTAATGTTCAGATAATCTCCACACATCATCTCTCTGATGTCCTCAAAGTTGATTGCCGTGATCATATCTTCTTCGTAGTGAAACATCGACTTTGGAAGCGTCATCATGAAGTTGTTAGTTTGAGATGACTTCAACATGATCTTGTCGTAGAGATTCATCTGCTTGGCCCCCAAAACATTAACAAGTTTTTGGCAGTGCGAGCTTATTTTAGGCGCCTCAGAAGTCCTGGTGCGACCCCGGACGGGCGCTGGATTCTTACCTTTCGCACCCCGACTCACTGGATTCTTACCCTTCACACACAAACAGTAAAGCATAAATGTAAAGATAATTACTAATTGATTATTATAGTAACATTAAACATTTATCTAGAACATACCATTGTACTTCTGACAGGATTCGCCGGCGCGCTGATCTCTTCTTCTCTGGGGGCCGGGATACGCGGCGAGGAAGCTCAAGGATCTCAGGATTCGCCGGCGCGCTGGTCTCTTCTAGTCTGGGCCGGATTACGCGGCGAGGAAGCTCAGGGATCTATAATAGATTAGATTAGACACTTAATGCTAAATAATGCATTTTATTAGATACTAAATGGTTGTCAAACAGTCTTACCTCATCGGTGACAACAATAAACATGCTGGCTAGGGCAATATGTCTCCCTTCGCTTCGATCAGCGTGCATTTGTTGTCAAACGCCATTGGAAGGTATGCATGCTCAAATCCATCAATGATCAGGTCCAAGGTCACACGCGCGTAGAATGGGGGTAGACGTACGAAACTGATGAGCGTGAGTGGACCTGATGCCAACACTGTCCCGTAGGCCGCATCTACAGGGTGCCCTTCTAATGGTATTTGGAGATGACATTTTTGTTGCTCCTTCAATAAACAGAGATAATACGTGAAATAAATAAGTGAATGAGTCGTAACTAATACTATTTAAATGACTTTATTTTAGGAGAAAAATAGTTAAACAAAGCTAACCCGGATGTTGGCAAATGGTTACGGGTCTGCGGCCGGAGCACAACTAGACGAGGAAGACAGTCGAGGAGGATCATGCTGCTGCTGATGTGTAGTCGCATGTGCGATCTTCAACGCTTCCTGCAGCCTCTCCTCGAAAGCTCGACGCTCAGCAGCCAGTTTCTCCTCATTAGCTTGGCGTTCAGCAGCCCACTTACGCTCTACCATCGCCTCGACTTCAGCAGCACTCATCTGACCCTTCCTAGCAGATGGCGGGAATACGTGCTTCTGACGTACTTCTCCCCCAAATCCTCTAACACGCCCCGGGTGATCCTTCTTCCCAAGTATTTGATTGAGAGCGTCGTCTTGAGAAGGAGGAGCGTGTATGTCTACTTCTCCTCTCTGTGCCGCTTCATACTGTCCAATTGTCAAAGAAGTTAACACTAAATTTAAGATCGACAAACACTTGAGTATATAAGTAAATTATTTAACAGCCACTTTCAAATACTTACAATTTGGTTAGCCAGTTGTTCCATCGCAGCATTAGGAAATATCCTCTGACCTTCGCTGGTCGTTTTCTGGCGTCCCAGCGTGTACATCTGCACCCTCCTCGCCTCAGAGACATCCTCGATCGGCCATTCACTTCCATCCTCGTTCCTCCGTGTCAGCAAACCAGCTTCTTTCCACATGTCGAGGCTGCCCACATATCCCCTTCGTCCCATGGTGTGGGGGTAGAGATTAGCTTCACGGTTTGGCCGTGCTTGTTCTTGTATTTGCTGTTAAGAAAGTACAATAGACAATTGATTAGAAAAACAGGGATAAAGCATTATGAGCATTAATTAAGAAAAGAGTGTAGACACCAAAAATTCTCACCCCATAAAGCAAATTCTGAAATAATAAGCAGGGTCGTCGCCTTTCTTTTTTTTAAAACATATTAACGTGTGTGCTAAGACGAAACCATAATTTTATAATATTTTTCAAAACATTTCAGAAAAAAAAACACAATTCTTCGAAAATGAATTTCCATCGACAGTCCAGTTTCAAGGTCGTCCCCTTTTGTTTATTCACTTATTTTACTATCTTATTATTTACATTCCATAATTTCATGCCATTAGATTAGTCTTCTCTTTTTGTTCCTTGTATACTTTCTTTTAAACTCGTAGTATTTTTAGAGGAGTTATCCAATTGAAAGTAGGGCTCTTGTATTATTTCTCGCATGAATATACTAAAATCCGACATAGCATAACTGGTTAAGGTACCCGTCATGCAATCCACAGATCTCGGGTTCGATTCCTGGTGTAGGAGTGTTTTATGTATTATTTCAGCACGCGACTTGACTTTTATTTTTGTTTCTCTGCCACTATCTACTGAAATGTGCTACACCGAGTTCGAATCCCAGTAGTAGCAGAACCGAAGCGGCTCTCGTGACTTCGCACGAGATCGAAGGCACCGTGCCTTCGCTCATCTCAGCCGCTGGATTGACATTTTCTCTCATCTGACGGTGTAGACCCAGTATGGGAAAATTAGGGGTATGTAAGTAATCTAACAAGTTTGTCAGGAGTATAGAGGGGTATGTTCGTAAACTTACCTCATATCACCAAAGCGATGCACGTGCGATTATTTCCCCTCAATTTTTTTTTTAAACAACGGTTTCCTCGAATTGACGGAAGCGACATACTCCGACCTTCCCCCAAATCGACGAGATATGGCGTAAAAGTCTGATCTTGTCCGGTAGCCATTCACCCCCCAAATACACCTCATTTAATTCATGCTTCTCGACATTAATATTATTTTTCCATGTTTGCCTCTGTTTAGTTCGTCCGCTCTACATTCTGCTGCACGATGTCTACGGGTTATAGTTCGTCTGATGGCGTAGTGCCAATCGAACCTTCAGACGTTGCAGTATGGCAAGCCTTGAGGTTTGATACTGAGGAGGAAGGGCATAATTTCTACTCCGATTATGCGCGAAGGGTTGGATTTGAGGTTCGTATAAGACATACAAACCAACCGGTCTAGAAATAGGGTTGTCACCGTACGACCGTACAAAACTTGTGTGTAAACAAGAAGGTTTCAAGAGAAACAGCAGAAAGAACCCTAAATATATTAACCAGACGGGTTGTGATGTTAATGAACCTGAAGGTCAGGCGAAGAGGCATTATGCAGAGGAAAGGTGTGGATGCGGCTTCGCTGACGCTGAAATATTCGTTTGATGAGTAGTATTCAATCTCAGAATGGGTGGGTGAGCACAGTGGGCATGAACTAATTCCCCAAGAACTACGTTATCTACAACGGTCTAACAGATGTGTTAACCTTGAAGTCGGCTTGCAAGCTGAGTTGAATGCTAGTGTTGGAGTTAACCTTCAGACCTCACACAAAATTCTTGCTGCTAGTGCTGGTGGGTTTCAGAACCTCGGTTGCTCCAGAGTTGATCTCAAAAACCATCTGCGTGCAAAGAGACAGAAGGATATGAATCCGACGGAAGGTGCGAGTCTGCTAGATTACTTCAGGCGTTTTGCCATACAAAGTCCCGGATTTCACTACGACGTACAATATGACTCGCACGGTTTGATTGCAAACATTTTTTGGGCTGATCATAGAATGAAGATGGATTATTCGTTGTTCGGTGATTCGGTCACATTCGACACAACATTCCGAACCAACAAAGCTTACAGGCCTCTAGGTAATTAACTTTGGTTATGCGATGGCGTATGTACTCATGTGAATTGTGAATTGTAATTTGTCTTGACTACTGATCATGTCCTGATCAGTGTCAAAATGTATAGACATATTAATCATCGGGACACCTGTTGATAGTGTAAGCATTAAGAGATGATCTTTACAATGCTGTTATGAAATTATCTAGTTAGACTGGCGGTGAAGGAGAACAACGTGCGGTCAATCATAAGGGAAGAAATATCTACCCAGTAATGAATTTGCTTCTTGTGGTTATATCAGGTTGTTGAAGTGGTTGAAACTTTGAATGAATGTGAGATATGGTGCAACATTCTGTAACTTTGGATATTTGTGGGGTTTAATGTCCCCTTTGTAAGCATATATATAAATCTGAGCATAAAGTTACCTGCACGTTTAGTGGTACAGCTACCTGCAATAATAAGGTGGGATACCTGCACTTTTTGTGCCCTAGCTACCTATCTGTTCTGTATTGTGCTAACTGCAACTATGCTGGAAGCTTCGATCCTGCACATCTAGGGGTTCAGCTACCTGCGTCACTGAGGTGGGCTACATTCACTTCTGTGCTGTAGCTACCTGCTTCTGTTCTGTCAAACAGTTTGACCAAATCCTGTCCATGTGTGACTATAGTTTAAACATTGAGGTTCTTTAGTCACGATTATGTTGATATTGTCTGAAATCACCTGCTCGAACAGCTCAATGTGAAGTGTATAGAAAAATTTAAAACAATTGTTGTCTGTCGGTAAACTACAATTAGATGTTGTTTCTGAATTTTACTTGTTTTGATGTTCTGTATTCTGGCGACACACTCTGTACTCAGGCGAGAATGGCTTCCATCCCTAAGTATTGCCTTTTCGCAGCTGTGCAGTTGCTTGTTTAAAAAATAAACTATCCAGTCGGTAGTTCTTTGCATACTACAAATTTCTGCACCTGCCTTGTCACTAACTTACTTCTTCTTTAGGTATATTTGCGGGGTTTAATCACCACCGCCAAATAATTTTGTTCGGGGCTGCACTGTTATTCGATGAGACGATACCTTCATTTGAATGGCTATTTCAGGCTTTTCTCAAATGCATGGACAACAAGGCACCAGCCACCATCTTCACAGACCAGGATGCCGCTATGGCCGCCGCTCTGCAGTCGCAGCTCCCCGACACATTCCATGGGTTGTGTTCATGGCACATTTTGCAGAATGCAAAGAGCAAAGTGCACAGCTCCATAGTAGGTGCTGTCACAAATCTACTGACTTTGCTTATGTACTCCATCGATGATGAAAGAGATTTTGACACTGTCTGGGATCTCCATATGTTGGATTTGTTCCCGGCCCGTTCTGGTCGTAATAATGTCCATGGTAAATCGAAGGAATGGTTACTTAAGATAAAACAGAAACGACAGCAGTGGTCCCGCATGGGTAAATAAGCACTTCACTGCTGGTATGAGAACAACGCAAGCAAGCGAATCGATCAACAGTACCGTTCGTGGCTTCCTCAAGTCTGATCATAGTCTGGTAGAATTCTTTCCCATTTTAATGATATGATTGACTGTGTCAGAGAACGAGAGAAAGTTGCGGAGTTTAACGCTAAAGATAAGTTAACTGCGAACACATTCACGATGTGCCCGATAATGGTATCCGCTGCTGCTGTGTACACACCTACTGTTTTCAGGTCACTTCACTACGAGAGGGAACAGTCAGTTGCTTACTGTGTTGAGAGAATTTCTGGATTGACCGACTCTGGGTTAGAGAAATGGAATGTGTACTCCTTTGATGGTGATAGTCGGAAGATTGATGAAAGGAATGTTTACATTGGGTTGGAGGGTGATGTGGTTCTTAATTGTAGCTGCTCTTTGTTTGATTCATTTGGTATCTTCTGTCGACACATCCTTAAAATGATGGATTTACTGGGCTCAATGGGCAAGACTCAACTGAGGACAATACCACCTCCTTACATAAAGGACCGATGGCGAGTAAATGCGAGGGCCAGCATTCTTAAACAATGGTCGGACACGGATTCTGTATCTCCCGGACCTGAACCATTATCTTATACATGTCGCTATCAACGTTTAACCTCAACTGCTGTTAGGTTGGCATCTACAGCTTCTTCAGACTCTGCTCTTTATGATTATGTCATTGATCAGCTGAAAGGGATGTTAGATTACGCCATAGACCATTATCGATCTGGACACGAAGCCGGAACACCGCAGGATGGTGGGGGTAGAAACCCATGCGACGACTACGACAACATTGGGCCAAGTCGTTTTACAGCTGGGATCAAAGTAAGACCTAAACCCAACCGGGGCGAAAGAGAAGACAGCGGTCCGTGACGGAAAAAATTGGGCTAAGATATGTGGCAGCTTACAAGAGGTTTAAATTGTCAGAAGTAAACCCGGATAATCAGTGTAATGATACTACTTCGGCTGCCCATGTGTTACCACAATCATACACCAATCCCCAATCATCATTCACCTCCCTACTCTTGGGTTTTTGTAACGCATCTCCTAATTTATGATGCCACCTTGTACTGGTAGGACGCTTTCTGTTTACCTAAATGCTGTCCCGTGGTTTGTCTGCTATAGTGGGAAACTGAGCTCTTCAATCTTGTTTTCCGTTCCAAATATTATCTTGGCATGACTTGTTTGAACCCAAATGATTCCTTCTCTAGCTTTGACAAGTAGCAATAAGATCTTTCCAACCATCATCTTTAGTGCTTCAAATCTTCTTTAATCCCAACTAGTAAAACATTAGGACTGACAATAGTTATTTTTTCCTCTATGTAAAGCAGTATTCAACACTTTTGAGCATACCATCCAGATAACTGACTATCAGCCCAGTTTTACCACCATCTTTTCATAAGAATACACTGCGTCGTCATGAAAACTTATGATCCAGTCACAAAAGTTGCACACATCAGCTCCGTTTTTTGTCCAATATATATGATTTTATACCCCCACAGGGCTACCCCACCGAACAACTTTGAGCCACCTGCCCGTCCTGTGATACAGCTACCCTTAGGCGCACCACCCAAGCTGTTTTGACCAGACCTGAGTAGCACCCGAGTTTTGCCACCATCTTGTCATTAAAATGTACTATGCGGTAATTACAAGTACGAAGTATATTATACCCCTACAGGGCTACCCGACAGCAACAATGAGCCACCTGCCCATCCTGTGATGTGGCTACCTGTCTCATATTCAGCCAAGACATTTTGTTGGGCTACCTCTCCACCGCTTCGACACTTGGCGTCATGATGTGAAAAAATTAAAAAAATGAGAATTGTCAGTCACAAAAGTTGCACACATCAGCTCCGTTTTTTGTCCAATATATATGATTTTATACCCCCACAGGGCTACCCCACCGAACAACTTTGAGCCACCTGCCCGTCCTGTGATACAGCTACCCTTAGGCGCACCACCCAAGCTGTTTTGACCAGACCTGAGTAGCACCCGAGTTTTGCCACCATCTTGTCATTAAAATGTACTATGCGGTCATTACAAAGTACGAAGTATATTATACCCCTACAGGGCTACCCGACAGCACAACAATGAGCCACCTGCCCATCCTGTGATGTGGCTACCTGTCTCATATTCAGCCAAGACATTTTGTTGGGCTACCTCTCCACCGCTTCGACACTTGGCGTCATGATGTTGAAAAAACTTAAAAAAATGAGAATTGTCAGTCACAAAAGTTGCACACATCAGCTCCGTTTTTTGTCCAATATATATGATTTTATACCCCCACAGGGCTACCCCACCGAACAACTTTGAGCCACCTGCCCGTCCTGTGATACACTACCCTTAGGCGCACCACCCAAGCTGTTTTGACCAGACCTGAGTAGCACCCGAGTTTTGCCACCATCTTGTCATTAAAATGTACTATGCGGTCATTACAAAGTACGAAGTATATTATACCCCTACAGGGCTACCCGACAGCACAACAATGAGCCACCTGCCCATCCTGTGATGTGGCTACCTGTCTCATATTCAGCCAAGACATTTTGTTGGGCTACCTCTCCACCGCTTCGACACTTGGCGTCATGAAGTTGAAAAAATTAAAAAAATGAGAATTGTCGTTTTGGGCCGGACCCTACGCATGTGCCGTTCTCAGAGATTAATGAGGCTCAGTTTCAACTATAACACGAGGCCCATCGTAGTCATTGATTCCAGATATAAAATTCAAGTTTCGTCAATTAAAAAATCAAAGTTCCGTATAGTATAGAAGTCTAATACACTATTAAGTATTTATTATTTAATATTTTTATAACCATATAATAAATTACGTTCCATGCCAATATATAGGGCCCTCTCCCAACGAGACCGCTGAATAGTATTCCCTGCCCATACGGAGTGTTCAGCAACATTCATACCAGAGTACGATTAGTGTGAAGTGGCCAACAGACAGTGATACATCTAATCCCATCCATCTGTCGATTGAGGATGGGTACATACATTACTAAAGTAGTTATGTTACCGTCCATGGAGCACACCGGAAGAACTATATTGGAGCTCTCTATGTCATGGAAGATTTGTAGAATTTCTCATAAATTGGTTAAATGAAAAAGTACAATCTTCGCCAATAGAATGGCCTTAAGTTAGGTAATGCGGCATTACTGTCGTTTATAAAACCCCAGTTTTACATTAACCAATAGGGTAGTATAGAGAAACTTCGATTTACTGCTTTGAAAACATTGACCAAATACCCACATTGTCCACTAGTTGTGTAATACTGGACAGACAACACAGAACACAGATATAGAAGTGATGTATATCACAGAACAAGAGATAGCAATAATTACAGCGGTGGCATTAAAGTGCACTAGTGCACAGCCAGTGCCCAAAATATGGGTGGGCTCAAGTTAGGTACTGCATTGCTTTGAATACATTGACCAAATACCCACATTGTCCACTAGTTGTTAAAATAAACAGACAACATAGATATAGAAGTAATGACGATGACCAAACGAGAGAGTGCATAGTAAATCCCCAAAAAATGGGTGGCCTCAACTTAGGTACTGTGGCATTACTGTCAATCATAAATACCCAGTTTTACATTAACCAATGGTGTAACAGATGAAAATCGATACTCTGGTTTGAATTCATTTACCAAATACCCACATTGTCCACTAGTTATAAACATAAACAGACAATAACATACATATAGAAGTGATGTTGATGACCGTATGAGAGATACTAAGTTTGGTACTATAGGATTGCTGTCATTCACAAAACACCCAGTTTTACATTAACCAACAGTGTAACAGATAAACTTTGACATACTGCTTTGAAAATGCCCACATTGTCCACTAGCTGTGAAACTAGACAAAACTACAACATAAATATAGAAGTGATGTCAATCACCGGACAAGAGATAGTATTAATTACGTGCTGGCATTATAATCAACGAGTGCACAGTCAATCCCCAAAAAATGGGTAGGTACTGTGGCATTACTGTCAATCATAAATACCCAGTTTTACATTAACCAATGGTGTAACAGCTGAAATTCGATGCGTCTGGTTTGAATTCATTTACCAAATACCAAAACATAAACAGACAATAACATAGATAAAAAAGTAATGTCGATGACCACAGTCAATGCCAAAAAATGGCCTGAACTTAGGTACTATGGCTGCCCTGTCATTCACAAAACCCCAGTTTTACATTAACCCACAATGTAACAGATAAACTTCAATATACTGCTTTGAAAACATTGACCCAATACCCACGTACAATATACTAGTTGTAACAAACTAGACAGACAACATATATACAGAAGTGATGTTGATCACAGAAAGAGATAGTAATAATGACAGTGCTGGCATTATAATGAACAGTTAGGAAGAACCTCCCACCAAATGTTAAAGTTCAACGAAACACAAAAGTTTTATAACACAGATATCCAAATTGAGTTGCATCCACGAAATCCCCAACCACTAGTAGCACCAGAGAGGAGGCATATAACAGACATAGACAAAACTCCATCAAAATTACACACAATTGTAGTAAGCAGACATACAGCATGTCCAATTAGGGTACCCAAGGGAACCTAGGAAGACGAGGTACATTAAATCGATCCCCGCCTGGAAACATGTCCTGGAATGGAGTTTGTTCCAAACGCGAACCCATGTGTTGCCTGCAGTTACAGTGTTGCTCTCTTCCTCGATCACTCTTTTATCTTCATCAACACCATCACATCTGTTCCATCGCAACCAAGGACCAAATTCGTACGGCTTTTTCTCACATTTGTCAGTATCGTCACACTCACTGAATGAGTGATCGAGCATACCACAGTTGTAGCAGAATATTGGCAGTTCCTCATACAACACTCCAACCTCGAACTCCAATTCCCATGTCTGAACCCTAACTCTTCTGGCAAGAGGTTTCCTTGTGTCCAACTTCACGCATGCACGGCATCTCTGATTATCCAATTCTTCACCAGCAACAACTTCCCACTTTATTGGCCTACCAATCATGTCCCCTAAACAGCCGGCCATTACAAATGTTTCCTCATCTTTTGGAACACCCACAAATCGAACCCACACGGTCAGGGATATAGGAACTTGGCTTTTAAGTGGTGTACAGGATAACGCTCTCTGGACCAGCATCGCCCGTAGACTGTAATGCCACCGTCCCATCTCTAGTGTGTTGATAAAATCTCGCATTTCATGGAATGTTATTGCGTAGTGGTTGAATGAAATAATTCTGACGTCTACCTTGCCAAGTAAACACCACTTGCTACGTACATACACCTTTACGTATTCAGTGCCTATTTCGAATGGGCATAGAATCCGCGCAACAACAGTCGCCTCTTTTCCGATCGAAGCATCAATCTCGCTCACGAAAGAATTATCGATCGTCAACGCTTGCTCAGCATGGTTTCTAGGCATTTTGTGATGCATGCCATATTAGCAAACATGAACTGAATGAGGGAAACTCAACAGCGACGATTGCCTATAAGGGGACGGAGTTTGATACGGTTAGGGTTAGGGTTAGGGTGGTTGTTATCGAAATTTATAACGCCCCGCCGGCCTGTATGTAAATCCTTTAAGAAGACCAGAACATCTGCAACGCTTCGTTTTGTACAAATGAGAGAAGGTCAATCGTCACCGTGGCCGCTTCGCACGAGAGCCGCTTCGGCGGGTGTCGAGTCGAGACTTTTGAGTTTGCAACACAAAAAGCGACGGCTTATTAATTACTAATTTAAATCAAAACTATAAAAAATTAATTATCGAGTGTTTAACCCACCTCTTAATAAAAATTAATACTATATCGATTGCGAACCGTCAATCAGATTAAATCATGATGATGCAAACAATGAATTAATGTTTACTTATACCTTTCCAATGCAGAAATTTAACCATGCCTCACCACCGACTTTTGGCCATAAAGTTGACAACATGATCATGTACGACTGTTTAGGTCGATCCAGGCACCGACTCTCGCGCCATCGCTGTTGGGAGGACAGTTCAAGTCATCAATATTACATAGTCGTTAACCTCCATAGATGGGATGTTCGGTTGGACGTTGTAGTAGGTGTAGCTATGACTTCGGGGAATTTCGGGGTTTTGGCTTCGGCTCTGAACCTCGCTTCGCTCGTTTTGGGTAGACGAAGGGGTCAATGGAGTCTAAAAGGAAAAGACGAAAGAGAGTAAGATTACTACAGTTGCGGGATAGCCAAACTTGCGCGGGTTTTTTTGGCGCCCGCATAAATGGAAAAATAGTTGAATTAAAATTTCTGGGCTGACAAATACCCGCTAGAAAAAATTGGTCTACACTGGGCCTGCCCCCCCCCCCAAACACACACACACACCCACCCACCCAACCAACCGATTCGCATCCCCCTCCCCCAACCCCCTAAATATCAATATCATTACTATTAATTTTGTATAATGTGTTGTGTTGTATACTTGTATTTTATAGTGTTTTTTTAACTTAATGCATTTTCTATTATGAGTAAATGATAATAGACATAATCTTACCAGTATACCAACAGTAATATAATTTAACGTATTTGAGTTCTTTAAAATCAATTAGTGTATGCATATATATTAACAATAATATATGATACTAATGGATTATGAAACATATTTAATTATGTTTTAGCATATTTTAGCAATATATAGTTCAATAGGTATCAGCCTGCTATTTACCTTTAAATAAAGTATAGTAACATCAGTATAATTACCAAATATATCAATACATTTTTTTATCATGAGCTATACACTTGATACTATTTGTTATGAAATTCTATAGCACGGTTAAAGTTAAAGTAGAATGACAAATACTGTTAATATAGTTAATCGGTATTATAATACATTTTGTAGGATCCTCGAATTATCAAAACATGGCTCTGTTGTTGTTACTCGCCACGTACTTGACCTAGTCGATTAAAACTTGAACATATCAATGCAGCGGACTAAACTTGCATAACAACTAAAATGGGTGTTATTGTTATTAGTCACCCATGTGATTTACAAGGCTACCAAATACAACACAATCTCAATTGTGTCAACATCTGAGAGATAGTTTGATCCAATCTACAACACTTTAACAAATCCCGTGAACATTCTAAATTGTACTAACATTTTCCCTCGACACATTCTTAAACATAATCCAAAATACATTCCGTAAGGGCAGTATAACACTCACCACCCAATCCCGCACTCCAATGTGGTGTATCGCTTAGTACGCAATCCCGCACTCCAAATGTTGTTATCAAGTAAGTGCATTTAACATGTTGGCCGTAAAAGGCTAAGCACATCTGTTAATTATGTCATCATGCAACCGTCAACCCGTCCTGAAACCCCCTCGAGTTACTAGTTCAAGTCAATGTGTGTTCCATATCCATGCAGTACACCTATAACTCATTCACACAACCAATCCAACAACTAGTAGGTGTGTAGTGTTACAAGGGCTACTTCGTCTAGAGTTGGCAATTCGGGTTGATGATTGGGTTTCGGTTCGGTCTACAATGTTTCGTGCCAGTTTTGAACTATATAATATTCAGCTAGGGTCGGAATGTGTCGGTTGAATTCGGTTTTCCGAGTTTATGAAGTTACAGGTCGGATTGCATCGATTCGATTGTATTTTGGTTTGGTTGATTTCAATGAATAGGTGGTTTTGTTTTTGGTTTCCTATGGTTGGTAGCCAATGGTGCATTTGGTTTGTTCGGACCTGGAGTCTAATTCGGGTGAATTATTTGAGTTGGGATACGTGCCGATTCAAATTTGTAAATGTCATTTTAGAACCACTAATTTTTTTTTCATTAACAACCACATTTAACTGAATAATGTTACGCTAAGTTTACTACTCATTACTACTCATTAGGTAAACATGGGTTGGAATGAAGGAACATTTTGTATGTAGGGTATGATCTAGAATTGTATCCACCAATTCAATATAATTTTGTAAATGTACTCCCAATATAACCATTTAAAAATCATTCCTCAATCAACTTGTATTATAACTATTATGTTATACTGAAAAAGCATAACACGAAAGTTGAAACACACACATAATCATATGATGCAAATCTATGAGGCATGCACACGTTTACCCATAAGCACTCAAATGTGCTTTTACTACTTGTTTCAGAACTTGCTAGTGCAACACAACTATATATTTTATGAATTGTAATATGTAATTTTGATACATGTGGTATAATTTTCACATACTGTTTAACATTTATTCTAATGTCTCATATTTCTCAAATTTTCGTATTAACAAGATAAATA
This sequence comes from Limonium bicolor, assembly GCA_023374045.1. Lineage (NCBI taxonomy): Eukaryota > Viridiplantae > Streptophyta > Magnoliopsida > Caryophyllales > Plumbaginaceae > Limonium > Limonium bicolor. The sequence continues at coordinate 171,849,403 of CM041777.1, forward strand.
GCCTGACACAATAATATCATCAACCATCTTACAGTACGTCAATCTATTGCGTATGTAGATATTTAAAATGTGTATAT
>CM041777.1:171849979-172048641 GCA_023374045.1 Limonium bicolor
TTTTTTCATTTTGGACTTATATATTAAAAGTTACAACTATTTAAATTATTGACTTGTTTGTTTATTCTATTTGCAGTTTTGTCCACTATATTTCATTAATTACAAAATTACCCTACTGTAAATATATTTTTTATTCTAATTTGACTAAAATGTCCTTAAATGTAGCCAAGATATCACATATAGCTAAGAATTTGTGAACTATATGTATAATGGTGAAAAGTTACCTTTAGTAAAATTTTGAATATAAGATAAATTATTACATCTAAATGAAAACTGAAAAGTCTGAGTTTAAACTTTTGTGAAAGACCTCTAGAATATTAAAATGACTCTGGTTAATTCTTTCCTTAACGTGGTTTCATGACGATTCGGTTCTATTTTTTATACTCCGTCCCACCTTGACCGTCCTATTTACTATTTGGGCATGTCGTTTGACTTCAATTTTTAACATATAAGATAAATTAATTTTGAAAATTTAAGTTTTGCATATGATTCCTTACATGATAAACTATATAATACAAAATTTAGTTTTATAAAATTATTTTACCTTATATGTTTAATATTGAGGTGGAAAAACGTGCCAAAAAGCAAACAGACACTTATGACGGGACGGATGTAGTATATATTATTCGATCCCGCAGTTTTTTTCAATAAGTTTCTAGCAGCTCTTTAATTTAGATGTTAATACCTTGTTTTTTTTTTCGGAAATAATGTTAATACCTTGTTAACTTCCAAGCATCTGCGTTGTATCAAGTATCAACACATGAAAGTCACAAAACTAGTTTATGCTTCGCGTTCCAAAAACTTCAGATTAATTTCTGCTTCTGCAAGGGAACTTAACCAGAAACATCGAGAGAACAATTAGGTAGTGTGTAATTTTGTCAGACTTGATTAGTTTTATAGTGGTAACTTCTCATCGATATTGTTCAGAAACTAAGTTTTCAAAGAGTTATTCAATTTCCAAAGATGTCATATTAATTTTAGTTGGGGGACTATTAATCAAGTTTTTGTTAATTATTAATTAACTACAATTACGTACATGCAATGCAGTCAGTTTTTGGAGAGTTTTTATTACAACTTGTTTCAATTTCCAAAGACTTGATATTCAATTTCGGCTCTATAAATATACTACCTCCGTCCCATCAGAATTGTCCTTTTTGCTTTTTGGCACGTTTTTCCACATCAATATTTAACATATAAGATAAGCTAATTTTATAAAACTAAAATCGTCAAGATATAGTTTAGTATGTAAGGAATCTATTGCATATCTTAGATTTACAAAATTACTTTATCTTATATGTTAAATATTGAAGTCAAACAACAAGTTCAAATAGTAAACTGGACACTCCCGGCGGGACGGAGGTAGTAGTAGTAGAATATACACATGCAAGCAGAAGATTATAATCTGACTTATGAAATGGCAAGAAGCAGGGACTCGGAATATAATCACTACGGTCATGTCTCCCTTGTTTTAGGTGTTTTGTTAGTAATTTCAATATCTCAAATAGCGGAGTGCCAGACCGCATGTTCAGAAAACCTTGGCCCACTCTGCCGTCGTTCACACGACGTAGTATGCAATTCCGCTTGCAGGAGTCGTCATGGTCAGGACAGCATCGGACACTGCGCCGACACCGGTGGCACTGTACCAGCGTGTATCTGTTACTACAATTGCAACGGCCCGCAGTCCAATCCGATGTCGCCGACCGCCTCAACCACCGCCATCAATCACCATCGGCAGCTTTAAGTGGGATGGAGGCCGGGCCGCCTCCTCGTGTCGCATGCAGACTGACCGGGGATTAGCTATAATAAAGCTAGGCGTCGTCGTCTATTGGGGTTGGGATAGATTGCACCGCTAGCTAGTGTTTCCATATAGTAACATATACACTAAAGTGATGATAAGTACGTTGTAGTATAATGTATGTCGTACGAATGGAGAATTAACATAATAATATCTGAACTCTTATTGAAGTTGAAACCTCTAAATACTAACTATACAATAATATATGTCGTTTATTTCATTCAAGGTCCATTTTACTTGACAATTTTAATTAGTAGGTAAATCGTATGCACTTTGTTTTTACGCTACTGGTTTATGTGATTATATATTGGATCATGTAGTGAGGTCATTACCTTATGTTCTAAACAGACGAAAATGGCTCACCAACATCTCTATTCTTCGGATGGATAATATGAATTATTGGATTTATAGTGCCAATAAGGAAGAATTAATAATTAGAGTTTGCTTTCAACAAGGAACTCCAAGTTGGTTAACTTTCCTCTAGTTTCTTTACCCGGTGACAGTTTCTTGCTTTGTATTAGCATAACTCCCGATTCAAGGTTCACCTCGACAGAATAGCAAAGCAGGCCACTAATTAATGTCCAAGTTGGTGGAGGATGAAGTAGGGGATTATTTGGTCCTGTGTTTGAATCCTCCGACCTCTACCTTCTTTTTCCAGTCTGTTATATAGGATATGTCTTGTGTGATTTACACGGTCAACTGATTTGCAAGCACTACATGTCAGCTTATGGGTTCACCATCAACGTCACAGTTGCACGCTCTATGGTTTTAGTTTGCAATTCGATATCCTATACTTGAGTTGCATCACTGAATTTTTTAGGATTTCTTACCTCTGTGACCGCCCTCTTGGGTTCTTGTTCATGGTTGTTTCTCTTATGGTTATTTAAACACCATTCATACACTCTAGCCGACTCTGTTATATTATATCTCTACCCTCTAGTTTTATAAGTTTTGGGGCTAAACCTAGAATTATATAAGGATAATATTGGAAACCCCATGTCTACTTGTCCATTTTTACCTTGCCATTCCTGTCTAGCTAACTTAAGTTGGGTGCCCTTTGGCATTTCCCAAACAAGTTTTTTCATGTTATGATATATCAATTTCACAATATTTCTTCTTTGTACTTGTACAGTCAGATGATAATACAGAGTAAATATCATCCACATGCGATATTTATTGCTTCAGTAAGAAGAGGAAATATTTACGCACTTTTGTTCCATCCAGAAACGAGTCTTTTTCTTTATCTTCAACCCACTTGCTACATTGTATTACATCAAGGGTTATGTCTCTATGGTAAACATAGCAAACTCTATGGTGGTTCCGTTATCATAACCAAAGAGGTAGCATTTGGAGGGAAATCATCTACGCGGTATACAATGCTAACCCCAACATTACTTTGGACTGGAGGGTGATGGGCTCATATAAAGGGGGTGGGCTATGGAAAGAAATATGTAACATACTGGAGTGGGAAGTTCTAAGAGATAGTGAGATCAGGAACCGGCTGATATGGAGAGTGGGGATGGTAGAAGCCTCAGGTTTTGGCATGACGTATGGCTGGGGGACAAACCAATCAAAGAAAAATACCCAAGACTGTTCCAATTAGCGGTGGTTAAAGAAGCGATGGTTGGTGAGATGTTCAGTGTGGAGCGGGGCGTGGTAACTTGGTCGTTCCACTGGAGGAGGAGTTTATTCACATATGAAGAAAGCATGGCCGATGAACTCACGGAGCAGCTGCGGCAGGTTCAGACCAACTGTGAGAGGCCGGACTCGTTCACCTGGGGGCTCTCCGGCGACCGATACCGGGTGAGCAGTGGTACCCGCGCCTGTTTGCAGCCGGGAATCCCACAATGGCCAGCGCAACGCCTCATATGGGCTAAAGTCTCCCCTCCCAGAGCTTCGATCCTACTATATGAATTATTCTGGGAGAAGTTGTGTACCCGTGAGCTTCTATTTGAGAGAGGAATGGTAAGTATATCTGGAAGTCGTGTGCACGATGCTCGTCGGGGATGGAATCGGCGAGCCATGCTTTGGTCTGGTGCAAAGAAATCCATGGTCTTTGGAGAGGTATTATCCTTTGGTGGGGGATGGTTATTACATTACCGATGGACATTAAAGATATTATACACGTATGGGATCACGCAATGAAAGGGAGGCAGGAGAGATGGGCGTGGAGGGCGACGCTACGTATCCTCACCATGGTAGCTTGGGAGACGAGGAATAAGGCCATATTCCAACAGCAAACTGTACCGATTGTAACACTAATGGAGCGAGTGAAGGTTATGGTTTGGAGATGGATGTCAACCAACAGTATTCAGGCTCCGATGGAAATGCATTCTTTTATCCAAGAAAATGATCTACTACAAAGGTGGAAGCGGGCTCGATTGGCTTAACAGACAACCACTGTTGGGAAAATGGCCTTAATGATAGTTGTATGGACGTATGTATGGTGTTCTGGGTAGTGCTGGGTGCCATGGCTGTTAGCCTCTGTTTACTCTGTTTATTTTGTGATAAGTGTTGTGCTATGTGTTGTGACATGTGATGTATATCTCTGTAAACAATTTGTTTTGAAATATCTATACAGGTCTGGCGCCACAAATTACCAATAAAAAAAACATAGCAAACTCTTGTCATCATCCTTCTTTTTCACGCTATGGGCGCTTTGGAACCAGAGAAACAAGGTCATCTTTGAGGGCAGCAACACTCCTACATGGGACAACGCTGCCGACTCGATTAAGCGACTCAGCCTCGAATGGTGCAGTCAGAAAATTCAGCTCCCCTCCTATGTAGTCTTGGCATCAAGGAATCTTTTCTCTCTACTATCCTCTTAGCTACTAATTGCCTTTGTAATTTTGGTTCAGTTTTGTAACTATACTCAATGGTGAGAGTGGTTGTTAGCCGCAGTATCACCTTATCAACTGGTTCACCAGTCATCTATCAAAAAAAAAATCAAGGGTAATGTCTCTCTACAATCAGGTTTGCCAGGCAAAGGAATTGTTATTTGATCTTGCGGTTGATTTGCACCATCCATTTGGGACCTCTAATAGTACCTCTATCTGCATTGTTGGTATATGAATTTACCTTTTTTTTTATAATTGGCTGGAGAACCAGCTGATACGACAATACTGCGGTTCATACGAACCTTTCTCGCCAAAAGGGTACATTTAAAAGAAACTAGAAACAAATCAAGGTAAAACAAAGAGAAAGAAAAACAAGATCGGAGGTCCCCATGTGACCGGTTGAAATTTTAGTAAACTACTCAAACTCAGTGGTTGCCTTTCTTGAAAATAGCCCTTGACCAGACTGGAGGTGTAAGCTTTCAGGGATTCACCATGCTTTGAAATCTAGAAACCATCTGCTTGAGGTGTCTCAAAAGTAGGACTGTGATATCGGCACGACTTAGTTTGGGATCTTGCCCAGTTTTCTGGTTCCATATGTGACTGATCACTAGGATTCTGGCTCGGAGTTTGGACAGGATGATCATGACCCACGTTAGCAATCTTGTTTTGGTTTCTTGTTTCTAGATCAACTTAGTAGAAACAGCTTGCATTATAACCTTCTATGAATCTCAATTGAATTTAGGTTTTTCATTGGACTCTATATCCCTTGAAGATCATCTAGTGGCTGCATTTGGCGAGCCTCTAGCATTGATACTATGTTTGTGCCTGCCTCCCACACTTCCTGTCTGAATGTAACCCACTTCTCTCTTTTGGTTACTTCTAGATATTTTGGGAGCAAGTGCTGCTTTTCTTCTACTCTTTTGGTTCTTAGTATCTGGGTGAAGTTTTGAATTGAGATCTCAGGATTCGGATAATGACAGTTTAGCCTCCTCCCAAAATCTAAGCACTTTTGGGCTGCAGAAATTGTCGGGCTGATTTCTTGAGTTTCGGGAATAATTGTGGAGGTGGATTTTGGGCTTGGGCTGGGCGTGAGGGCTACTTCAGGGCTAATTACTGGATTGGAAATAGAGAGGGGGAATTGGATGTGCGGAGAGTGGGCTATAGAAGGGGATAGGCAGGATTGGCTATTTTTTGTAGACGGAGGAGGTGAGAGGACCGGTGATAAGGTTTGTGGGATAAAAGCATCTTGGGAATTGGAAAAGGTTTGCGAAGGGGTATGCGGAAAGGATGAGGGAGGGGGCGACTGTGAGTCGGATGCAATTAATCTGACATTATTAATAACGGAAAGCTCCACCTTGTCGCCTAAAGGTAGGAAAGAAACGGACAAATGCGGCGGACTGGCATGCGAAAGTACAACTTCTGCATCGGGTTCTTCAAAGACCTTTTCTGAGGCAGCAGATATAGGTGGGTGCATAAGTCTCGAGGAGAATTTCTGCAGCCGAAACCTGGATAATAATAACTTATTAACCCAACGGTCTGAAAATAGGAGAGATATTACCGGTCTTGGGATTATTCCAGTAATATTAATGCGGACGTTTTTAGCACTAATGATTAATTCTTCATTGGAAAATAAAGTGCCTGGAAATATTCCTAAGTCGATATTCTTGGTTTCCGCCGTCTGAGGTCCTTCCCCGTCACCTGCCGACTCACTATTCACTGATAACGACATCGTATTGGGTTGCAACGGTGAAGATGTGTTCAAATTATGACGTCGGAAAATATCATTCTCCGCCTGAGCTACCACCGGGCTTGCAGGGCAACGTTGTTCTTCTTGAAGATTTTGACCAATTTCTTCTGACCACTATTCGATTATACCCACCTTTGAAATCATCCCTCCAATTTCTACCGAGATCTCTTCGTTAATAATGGACATTCGGGGTGTTTCTAACTGAACATAAGCTTCCAGGAATTTGGGAATTTTTTTCATGTCCGTTTCAATCTTGAAAACACGACCCAGATGCCTAGTGATAGTAAGAATAGCCCTCTCAGACCATGCTTGCACTGGGACTCCTCGAATCGCAATACTAGTGACTCTTTCTGTCAATTGATCTGCAGCGTGCCACATTCGCTTCTCCCAGTGCAGATCAACTCCTAAGCTTGAGTGAATAAACTGTTCTGCCATTTCGAAAGTGCGGAAGATAAGGATAAATTTTGATTGACTTAGGCAAATGGTATCCTCTACTTCTACATTCCACGCGAGCAAGCATTTCGTAAGGTTCTGAAAGTTCATCTGGCTTCGCATCGAAATGATAGTCGCCCTCCCTGTCTAGCCTTTCCTTCATGGAAAGTGAGACTTCTAGGCTTATGTGACCCTGTGACCAAGGATGTGTGCGATGCGGCGAAGCTGTGCGCTGCTGCATGAATGGTGGAGGAGTTGGAGTTTGTCGATTGGGAGGCTAGGACTGATCTTCCTGAGTGTTTCCTTTTTTTTGGAGTCCATCTTGTATTGAAAGGTGCTGCTGTCGAGAATCTCCGATGGATTGCGGTTTGAGTCTGCAACCTATTACCATCCACCAGGGCACCATTTAGCGATTTCAGCTTCGATCACTGACGATATGTTTGATCTGCTACCGTAATCTTTTCCTAAGTGGTGTAATTGGTATGATATTTCAAATAAGAGACAAATTATCATCGCATTATCATGAAAATATTGGATTTTGAACTTAATTGGCCTCTTTGCGGTAGTTTAGGAGAGAGCTAATTGAGAAAAAATACAAGTGATGAAGGGAGAGAATAAAATATTATTAGGAGAGTGTTGTTGCCCGAGGTTGTTACAAGAGTGTTGAGTGTAGCTGGAGTGTTGTAATATTTTTGAGTGAAATTATAATAGTGTTGTTAGAGTTTTACCAGTATTGCAAGTAGAATATTGGAAAAAAGTGAAATAAGAGGAGTGAAAACGTTGAAGTGACAACATTAAAAAATTTTGGTAAAGTGTTTGGGACTTATGGTAACATATTTTTTATATTCTAATGAAGGTTTTCAATATTCTTTAAAGTAAACCTTTGTAATGTGATTTGTACCAACACTTCAAATATACTTAGAGTAAAACTTCATAATATGATTTCACACAAGGCTTTTATATGCGTTATAAACCTTGACAATACAAAATGATGTTGACACTTGTATAAGAAAAATGTTTCTATATATGTGATTACAATTAATTAGTGTAACTTCCTATCATACTTGATTATTTTAAGAGCAGTAACTTCTCATGAATGTTCCAATACTAATTTAGTATATATCAGTTTTCGAAGAGCTTTTCAATTTCCAAAGTACATTCTCATATTCTCTTGTTTAATTTAGGGATAATCCATTGATAACTTTTGTAAACTTAATTGAAAGTCACATAACTCCATATTCAATTTTAGAAGAGGTTTTGTTTATAACTTAGCTTGTTTCAATTTCCAACGACTTCATTCATATTCGATTTGGGGACTATAAATATATATAGTAGAATGTCAACATGCAACAACAAGAACATTATCTCAAGTTCCTATCTGTGAAGTTTCGCAAAAAAAAAGTTCCTATCTGTGAAATGGCAAGAAGCAGGAGCACAGAGTTTAACTACAATATTGGTGTTGCCCTTGTTTTAGGTGTTGTCCTAGTCTCAATATCTCAAATGGTGGAGTGCCAGACCCCATGCAAAGAAAACCTGGGCTTAATGTGCGGTCCTCCACACGGCCAATTATGCATGCAAACTTGCAAGGATCGTCATGGTCCGCACGGCATCGGACATTGCAGCGACACCGGTGGTAAACTACTCTCATGTATCTGTTACTACAATTGCGATGGCACGCAGTCCAATCCGATGTCGCCTACCGCCGCAGCCACCCACCATTAACCGTCGGCAGCTTTAAGGAGGATGGTGGAGGCAGCAGCCTAGGATACCGCCAGCAGCTATAGATGTAGATCATCAAAATACTAAAAATGGCGTCGTCTTCTGTCATGAGTCATGGCAACATTGCACCGATAGCCAGTATTTATTTCGATGAACAAATATGCATATGAGTTGTACTGTAGTATGTATGTATGCTGTGCGAAAGGAGAACTGAATAATAATCTTAGCGACATAACCACATGAATTATCAGACACCTCATGACCCTGACCCCAAAGCACAATGCACAATCAAACCAAACCAAACGAGATTTTAACCATAACATGCAAACTGCAGAGATGACAACAAGAGAGGAAAACCTGCCAAGCCTCTTTGGAGGAGTGATATACAGCAACTAAAAGTCTTGGCTTCGAAACTACCGTAACTATAAAGAAAAAACAAGAGACGAAAACCCGAAGAGGGTCGATTTTCACACCTTAACACAATGAAAGCATGCATGAAATTCTAATAGTCAATCTTGAGAACTACGTATAAAACAGACGAAAACCCGCTCACCAACGCCTCTTCTCTTGTTAGATATATATATGTTAGGATGCCGCATTAATAATATATGTTCTAACGTCCCTAGCTTAAGTTATTTTAATAAGCCACTGTAGTATAAATATAGTGGCGTGTATAGGTTAGAAGTTTGTCAAGTTGTACAGAATACAATAATCCTCTCGCTCTCTCAAGTAATACAGAAGCCTTCTGATTTCTTTCTTTTCTTTCTCGCGTCTTTGGCATGCTCGCGATTTCGTCGAGTGTCCAGTCCACCGATTTCTGGTGAGGTTTGTGAGAGATTCTTCATGGTATCAGAGCAGTAGATCCCATTCTCTTTGTTTCTACTTTGAAATCCTTTCGCTTTCGCCATGAGTGACGGAGAAAAGACGCCCAAGGAAGATATCACTGGAGTTTCCAAGAGCGCGAAGAATGACGGATCCGACGGCGCCAACAACGATCCTTTCTTTCTTGCCAACTCAGAGCAACCTGGATCTATCTTGGCAAACAAATTTGATGGCCAGGGATTGCATTTTGGAAGATGCAAATGTCAATCGCGCTGGGAGCGAAAAACAAATTAGGCTTTGTAGATGGCTCCATAGAAAAACCAACTGAACCGACCCAAAAGGTTGAGGCGTGGAAGCGTTGCGACGCGATGGTTCGAGCTTGGCTATTGATGGGGTTAGAGAAGAAGATTGCCGATAGTGTTTTGTTCGCGCCATCTGCAGCCCTAATTTGGAAGCAACTGTGCAAAAGGTACGAACAGGCAGACGGGACCAAGATCTATGAGTTGGAGCAACAACTTGCTCTTGCAAGTCAAGGAAACGACTCCATAGTGGATTTCTTCACCAGAGTCAAGCATCTATGGGATGAAATCGACGCCCACAACGTTATTCCCGCCTGTACTTGCCAGAACTGTGCGTGTGGTGCATCGGAAAAATTCGCAACGTTTGTGAAGGAGAGGAGACTAATTCAGTTCATGATGGGTCTGAACGAAAAATACAGCATAGTTAGAGGGAATCTCTTGATGCAATCTCCTCTGCCATCCTCCGATCAAGTTTCTCCCACCTTGTTCAAGAAGAAAGGCGAAGAACTGACAAGAAGCAACCCAGTTGATGCGAGTTCCCTTTCCCTGGCATCAGAACAGAGCAGGAGGCCGGCTTTCAAGAACCAAACCAAAACCTGAGTTCAAGAAGGACCAATCTTCAATGTACTACTGCAACAAGACGGGCCACAGGAGGACCTCTGCTACCAGAAGATTGGATCCCAGCTGGGTGGAGGAACCCACCGAACCTAAAAAGAGGAAACACCAACGCATCTGGATCTTTTGAGACAAAGGAAAGAAAGGGGGGCGAGACTAAAGACCTGTTTGGAGGGATTTTATCTCGCCAGAGCAAATGACCAAGCTCTTTGACTACAAGCCATGTTCGACCAAGCCCTAGAGGTCAGAACACGGATTCAACCCTCGCTTCCTTTGTTTGGGGTGGTGTAAGGGGGAAAAGAACCCACCTTTCCTTTTATCCTTCTGATCTTAAGAACCCTAATTATTTTAGTATGAATGCGAAAAACAATTCTGATTTTTGTTCTGCATTGGATTCTTGATTCGGGGGCCTCTGATCATGAGTGTAGCTTGGATTTGTTCAGTAATTATGTGCATCTTGATCAACCTCATAACCGTGGGTATAACACTGCCGACGGGCACCCACAATCTGTGAATATTATTGGTGATGTTAGGATCAGCCCCTTAATCACTCTGAAAGATGTTTTATTCGTTCCTCCTGCTTTCAGATTTAATCTTGTTTCAATAAATAACTGTGTGCTGACATAAGGGTAAATTCACTTTTGATTCTCGAATATGTTTTTATCAGACTTTAAGGGTAGCAAGAATACAAATTGGAAAACTCAGAAGAGCCTTTACATTCTAGATGTGATTTTGATAAGGGGAATCATCAAAATTCTGAATTCTTAGCTTGCAGCAAATGAAGTGGTCAAGCTTGGTTTTGATTGTAATGATAGGACTAGTCTTTGGCATCATAGATTAGGTCACATACCAAGGAAAACTTGTAAAGCTTGATTTGTTTGATGATTGAATAAAACCAAACAGTTCGTTGTGAATCATGTGCTAGATCTAGAGCCATAGATTACCTTTCAGCTCTGGTTCCTCTAAGATATATGATGTTTTTGAATGATTCATGCTGACCTATGGGTCCCTACAAGGTTAAGACTCATGACGGTTCATCATATTTCCTTACTTTAGTTTATGATAAGAGTAGGGCCACTTGGACACATTTATGCTCCACAAAATCTGAATCTTTTGATGTGATTATGCTTTCCTTAATGATTGAAAATCAGTTTAAACAAGAGGGTAAAAATCCTGAGAACCGACAGATCTTATGAGCTTGGTAGCTCAAAATTGCTTCTGAATTTCTAGGAATAATGGAATCCTGCATCATACCACGTGTGTCCACACTCCACAGCAAAATGGGGTGGTGGAGCAAAGCACCAGGCACATTTTAGAAACAGCTATCCTTGATATTTCACTCAAATCTTCCTTTAGAATTTTGGGGTGAAAGTATCCTTACATCCACTTATCTAATAACCGGATCCTCTCAGAAGTGTTGGTAACAAAGTCCTTTTGAAATTATTTATGGCTCTAAACCTGATTATCAAAACTTAAATGTTTTGGTTGCCTTTGCTTTTGCAAACATCAAACAAACCACAAACATGATAAGTTTATTGTTAAATCTGTAAAATGCATATTTAGGTTATCCCCAAGGTAAGAAAGGGTATAAGTTATTGGATCTTGACAATAACAGAATTATTTTTAACAGAGACATCATATTTCATGAGAATCTCTATCCATTCAGAAATGTGTCCCTTCCAAGGCCCTTAGGAAGATCATGTTTATGAAAGGCTACTACTTCTTTTCAATGAGTCTTTTGGTTATGAGGACATACAGATGCAGTACTAGAGGATCAAGAACATGCAGACCAACTGGACCTGTTCCAGATACAGCACAGTCCAGAAAGGTTGCACAGCAAGTAGAAAACCCCATGAGGAAGCCATTGACACCCAAGATCAGACTCAGGCTGCAGTGAATGATGAGACAGAGCTTACTACTCTAGAAACAGAACATCAGACCATGCTGAGGCATTCTACCTAGGCAGAGACAGACACCAGAATATTTGAAGGATTATATTGTAGGAGTCCACTGCTCACAGACCAGATAAGTCACATTCCGACCATTTTTCCTTCAATATTAGGGATAGAATGTCTAAGTTAGCTTGTGCTTCTGTTGAAACGCATGTTGTCTCCCAAATGATTTTTTTTTGGATGAAAATGAAACCTGCATCCTCCTCTAAACTCCCTAGGAATGTTTTATATGCTTTATTCTGTTTAAACTCATGATAATCTTTCAAATTCTGACAAGCTGCATGAACCTATTTGTTATGAAGATGATGTCAAGAACCCTGATTGGAGAAAACTATGACAGAAGAGTTTTACAGCCTTAGATAGGAATAGGACATGGGATATCGATCTCTCTCCCTTTAGGAAAGAGCTATCAAGTGTAAGTGGGTTTACAAACTTAAACTGCATGCAGATGGGTCATTGGAAAGGTATAAGCTAGGTTAGTAGCTAAGGGTTATACACAGAAATATGGTATTGATTACCTTGAGACTTTCTCTCCGTAGTTAAGTCACTACCATAAAGGCTCTAATTTCCATTGCTGCTAAAAAAGGATGGCATATAGGACAGCTGATTGTAAATAATGCTTTTCTTCATGGGGAGTTATAATGAGATGTGTTTATGGAAGTTCCTGAAGGTCATGAATTAGAAGGTTCTGGAAAAGTATGCAAATTGAAAAAATCCTTATATGGTCTAAAACAAAGCGTCGAGACAGTGGCACGAAGCTTAGTAGTTTCTTGAAAGGTTTGGGTTTCAAACAGTCTGCTAATGACTATTCTCTGTTTACAAAGTCTGATAATGGATTTTGTTTCTTGACTGTGTATGTGGATGATATTCTCGTGACAGGAGATGATATTGATTTAATTAATAGTATTAAGGTTGACCTTGATCAGAAGTTCAAGATTAAAGATTTAGGAAGGTTGGGTCATTTTCTGGAATGCAATTTTTAACATACTGCTGATGGAATTCTTATGTTGCAGAAATCTTATTGTTATAATCTGGTTTCTGAGTTTGATTGTGATGAATGTAAATCTGCTGTTGGTCCTTTGGATAATAGCATAATTAAAGAAAATGAAGGGAAGAAGCTGGAGGATCCTAGTGTTTATAGACGGTTGGTAGGAAGTTGGGTTTTCTTTCTCATTCTAGGCCAGATTTATCTTTGCCATACAAGTTTCTGAGTCAGTTTCTGGATTCACCATCAGATTCTCATTTACATGCAGCTTTCACACTCTGATATGTGAAAGGACTGCTTGGTTATGATCTTTTATTTAACAATAAAAGGTTTTTGATCTAGTTTGCTTTTTTGTGACGCTGATTGGGCTAGCTGCCCTAATACCAAGACGTTCTTAAGTGGTTACTTTATTTGTTTTGGTGGCAGCCCTCTATCCTGGAAATCAAAGAAGCAGACCTCGGTGGCGTTGTCTTCAGCTGATTCGGAGTATCGGGCCATGAGACAGTGACGGCAGAGTTGAGTTGGTTGACAAGGCCTTGAATGACTAGGGGTTGAAGATCTTGTGCCTGTTCCAGTAAGATCAGACAGCCAGTCAGCCATCCACATTGCTAGAAACCCGGTGCTCCATGAACGGACGAAACACATGAGCTGGATGTGCATTTTGTAAGAGAAAAATTACAAGATGGGTTGATTTCTGTGAGTTGTCTCGTCCAGACCAGCTTGCTGATATGTTACCAAATCTTTGCCTGGAAGACAATACCCTTTGCTGATTAAGAAGTTGGGGATGAGGACTGTAGAAGTGTTGGCTGCATTGTTCTGTGTTGGATTTCAAATCGTACAATATCTTGTGCGATTTGAGGGGGCCTGTAGATATATATATGTTAGGATGCTGCATTAATAATATATGTTCTACGTCCCTAGCTTAAGTTATTTTAATAAGCCACTGTAGTAAAATATAGTGGCGTGTATAGGTTAGAAGTTTGTCAGTTGTACAGAATACAAATCCTCTCGCTCTCTCAATAATACAGAAGCCTTCTGATTTCTTTCTTTTCTTTCTCGCTCTTTGGCTGCTCGCGATTTCGTCGAGTGTCCAGTCCACCGATTTCTGGTGAGGTTTGTGAGAGATTTCTTCATCTCTTCCTTCATTATCATGTCATTGATTTTGTTTCCTTTAATTTAATGACTGGGTTTCACATAATGGTTCCTCTAATTATATAAAGATATCTTTTTGTTTCTCCTCTGCTTTCGTGCCATCTCAGTCTTTCTTACTTCGTCAAATCCAGAGCCTGCTCTGTCTCATAAGCTTCCGAGGTTTCAATAATTAATGGTGTTTATACTGAGTGACCACGTCCTCTTATGATATGACTGGCGGGTCAAATTATGTTGTCCTGTCTGGCTAATGGTGAAGCAGATCGATCATCATGATCCCATCAAAACCACAACTACATACTCGGTAGTTTTGGTAATTAAGGAATTCGATTTCCTCTATTTGAGTCGCATCATTGAACTTTTCAGGATTCTTCACCTCCTGCTTTATATCGCTCTTCCTCTGCTGGGTTATTATAACTCTACCCTCTGGTTTTTTGAGTTTGGGGGTACCCACAGGGTCTTGTGGTTAGGGTTCTGCGTTAACACTGGTGTTACGCGTCGAGAAAGATAGTTTTTCCGCTTTGGAACTGACATAATTGTATTTTCAATGTTTTTTGCTTCTCATATGAGCATTGGCATTATCAGCCTTAACCACGTTCATCTCTTCGGCAAGAGGTTAAGCTCCTTCTTTGTTCTTCTTTGAAGTTTGTCGATTCGCATGCATCCACCTCTGTTAAGAGCCGATAATAAGTTTGTGTGTTGTTAAGTTAGTTTGCTCTTCTGTTTAGTGTTACTAGGTTTTGGCGTGTATGGTTACGAAACGGTTGTACAAGAAAGCTAGGTTTTCTTTACTATGCTCTCTTTCCTTCTGTGACTGTTCTCTTCTCTGAAAGTTGATTCGTCCGGTTTCAAATGTCTGAGTGAAATCTATCATGGTATTAGAGCGGGATCTAGCTCTTGATCTGTTCATTTCTTTGTTATTCTTGTTCTTTTTTCGTATTCCGCTAATCCGCCTCTCTATCATGTCCTTCTCCCTCTCGATTTTGCTCTCCTTCCGAATCCGCTTTCTTGGCTTCATAGTAAACTAAATCCAAGTTCACAAATCTACCGATATGACTAGAAAAGGCAACAACGGTGAAAACCCTAATTTGGGGGACAAAGGAAAGAACATCGTCGAAGATGAGACGAGAAGCAACGACACCACCCAAATTGATAATGGTGACCCCCTCTATCTTTCTAACTCCGATAACCCAAGACTTGCTCTTGCGACAAAATACGAAGGTGGACCTGGCTTTTCGCTGTGGAAGCACCAAGTCGAGATAGTGTTGGGATCCAAGAATAAACTCGGTTTGGTCGATGGCTCACTTGAGAAACCCTTGAATTGCGAAGTTCGTGCGTGAGCTTGGTCCCGATGTGATAGTATGGTCCGGTCTTGGATTTTAATGAGCTTGAAAAAACGTATTGCAGCCAAGATCTGGGAAAGATCTATGTGCCCGATACGATCAGGTCGACGCGACACGAATGGTCGACAGAGCGCCGATTGGTGAACACTTTGCAAGGAAGTGAAACAATTGGAGATTATTTCACAAAGTTGAGGGGCCTCTGGGATGAGATCGACGCAACCACAACCTTGTATAGTTGTTCATATGCCACCGACCACACATTTAAGGATTACATCAAGAAACAGAGGCTAATAAAATTCTTGATGGGGCTGAACAATAAGTACTGCGCGCCGCGGCTAGGGAAAATATTCTTATGATTTCTCCCTTACCCACTATTGAGCAAGCGTTTTCAATTATGATCCAATAAAAGAGACAAAAAAACCTAGTCGCTGCGCTTGTCGCTGACCTTGATGCTCTTGTTGCGTTCTTAGCCAGTCAAGGGAGTAGAGCCTTTGGACGTGGCCAGATCAATGGAGGAAGACGGCCTGTTCAATGTCAATACTGTAACAAGATTTGTCACTCGGAGGAGAGGTGTTACCAGAAGCATGGGTTTCCACCGGGATGGAGAGGTTCGAAGGTGAAGAAGCACCAAGCAAATTTGTCTACGGAGAAGAAAGGGAAGGACTACAAGGAACCCTTTGGGGGAACCCTAACCGTGGAGCAAGTCAACCAGTTGCTGAATTACATCAGCAAGTCCCAAGCTGAAGGAAAGGAGTCACAAAACGGTTCAGAATCCAATTGTGAATTTGTTGGTATGCCCTTCTACGATAATCAAGTTAGTTTTACCTGCACTACATATAGAGTTTTAAATGCATCTGATAATGTTAATCATAGCTCAATTGATTGGGTAATAGATAGCGGGGCTTCAGACCATATGTGTGGTAATCTATCTGTGTTTTGTGACATTACTTTCTTAGACAAGGCCCACTGTGTAGGTATGCCTGATGGGCACCCTCAAATGGTTAGAATAATTGGAAACATTAAGATTAATAATATGATCCCTCTCAGAGATGTGTTTTTTATCCCAATCTTTAGGTTTGGATTAATATCAGTAAGTAAGTTATCCAGTCATTTGAATGCTAAACTGGGTTTTAATCCAACGTGTTGCATTTACCAGGACTGTGAAACCAAGGAAGAAGTGGAGATTGGTCAGGTTATATGGGATTGTATGTTCTTGATAGAGATTGTGATAAAAGAAATAAGAATAGTTTTGGTTTGCAGGTTCATAAGAAAGGTCTAACTGAATCTGGTTATGAAAATTCTGTAAGTCTATGGCATTGTAGGCTAGGCCACATTCCTAAGGAGAAAATGTAAAAACTAGGTTTAGTTAAAGATTCAATTCTGCATAAACCTTGCTTATGTGAACCAGTAATAGAGCTAAGAGTCGTAGGCTAACTTTCCCATCAAGTTCCATAAAGTCTAAGGATTTGTTTGACCTCATACACATTGATCTTTAGGGCCCCTACAGTTTGAAAACACACAATGAATTTTCTTATTTTTTGACCATAGTTGAGGATAAAAATCATGTCACTTGGAAACATTTGTGTAAACATAAATCATAGTCTTTTGGTCTTGTCATAAGCTTCATCAATATGGTAGAGAAACAGTTTGATAAGAAGGTTAATTGTGTTAGGTCTGATAATGCATACGAGCTAGGGAGTGGAACAGTTGGGATTGCTTATTTTAAGTCAAAAGGAATTAAACACCAGACCACGTGCCCTTACATACCACAACAAAATGGTGTGACAGAAAGGAAACACAGACACATATTAGAAACTACGAGGCCTCTCATGTTCCATTTAGGGTTGTCAATCTTGACACGAACCCGAAATCTGACCCGAAACCGACACGCTAAAATGCGGGTTTGGGTTGCAATTTTCAACCCGAAAACATTTTAGGGTCGGGTTTGGGTTGGGTTGCTAAAAACTCGGGTCGGTTTTGGGTTTGACCTGTCAACCCGATTTTAACCCGAAAACATTTTTAAAAAAGAAAATATATATATTTATAGTTATGTGACATAACCCTAAATATATCAATCATGTAATCATTTATTTTTGATGGTTTTATATGTTATGTTATATTATCTTGGTGATTTTGAGTAAATTTTATATTGATAGTACAATATTTTCAATTTTGGGTTGATTTCGGGTTAATTTCGGGTCAATTTCGGTTCGATTTCGGGTCAATTTCAGGTGATTTCAGATTGATTTCGGGTCATCAGGTCAGTTTCAGGTTGGCAGGTCGGGTTCGGGTTGACAAATCACAACCCGTTTCGGGTTCGGGTCGGTTTCGGGTTGGGGTGAAACATGAGTAGGTCGGGTTCGGGTTGAAGTCAACCCGACCCAAAACCCGAAATTGACAACCCTAGTTCCATTCCTCCTTTCCCAAGAAATTTTAGGGAGAAAGCATTCCTACAGCTACTTACCAAATTAACAGAATGCCTCTTTCTTCTATTCAGAACAAAACCGCTTTTGAATGATATATAATGAGAAACCAGATTATTGTAGCCTCAAAAGTTTTGGTTCTCTTTGTTTAGCCAACATAAATAAGAAGCAATATGATAAGTTTTCTTCCAGGTCTGTTAAGTGTGTATTTCTTGGTTATGGGTACAATAAAAAGGGATATAAACTTTTTGATATGGATAATAATAAAGTTATTTTGAATAGAGATGTTGTTTTTCATGAGCACATATATCCCTTTAGAAAGAGTAAAATTGATTCCATGGAATGTATACCCACTGTTGAACACAACTAGAGAGAAGCGAACTTACTTGAGGATGATCCTATATTTATTGTTGAGACTGACCCTAATGAGATGAGTGAGAAGAAAAAGGGGCAAGATTTTCTTTGTGAGGAAGAAGAAACCAGGGAGGTTGAAGGTACAAAAGGAAGTGAGAAAGAGACATTGGAGATACATTCCCCTGGTAAAGACACTTCAGTTGGCCAAGAGCTTTTACAAGTTCAGGACACAGAGAGTCAACCCTCACAGTCAACAGAGAGTGAAGAGCAAGGGCTTAGGAGATCAGAGAGATCAGGAGCATGCCAAAGCACCTAAGAGACTATGTGGTTGGATCATCTAGTGCAGAAAAAGATAAGTTTTCTCTCAACTCTAGCTTTGATTATTTTTCTCAGATTCTGAATGATAGAATAGCCGCTACAAGTCTTGCTGGTAGTACTATTGATAAGTGTCCAAATGAGCATGTTTTATGGGTGTATTTCATATATTATATTAGCACTTTTCTTGCTCATTTCTCCACTTTGGTTAGTTTTCCTCTAGTTTATGTTTTATTGGTTATCTTACAAATTTATTGGTTAAACATGAGGAAAACCAAGATAGGAGCAAAGTAGACGAAGAGACGAACACTAGGCCATAAACGGATCTTAAATCAGAGCTGATGATGAAACGATATTTTAGAAGCAAACCAATTTTCTCCGAACCACACTAGTACGGACAGTGATCCGGACATGACAAAAGGAGCGTCCGTGTCACGTCCGTGCAATAAGGCCGGACAAAACAAGGAACAAGCGCACGTCCGTGGAAGTTTGGCCGGACAGAGGGCGACAAGGGACACCATGTCCGTGGTGTGTCCACGGAGAAAAGGGGGACAGGACATAACATGTCCGTCGCCGTCCGTGTAAAAATGGTCGGAAAAGAAGAAGAAGACCGTGCCTGTCCGGGAAATAAGGCCGGACAACACTGAGAGACGTCTCCCAAATAAGGACGGACAAGAGATAGAAATGTCCGCCCATCTATGCAAGGACAAAATGCACCCAGATCCTGCAACTTGACGCGACGTCTTCCCGTTTTTCTTGCGGCGCCTGCAAACACATCTATCTACCCCATCACCAATATCAGGCGCCGGCACTCCTTAATTTCCTCACGCGGTGTTCCAGTTCTGTCTTCTTCCTCTTCCTTTCTTCTATATAAACACACTGCACCTTTACCAAAAAATATACGTTCGACCCCCAGAACTCAACACTCCAAATCACTCATTCCACATACAAATTCCTACGTAACTCTCCACTCTCGTTCTCTCATTTCTCCATTCATCATCCACACCTCCAACAACCGCATTATTATTACGTCCAACCTCTGACTGACTTATTACCAGTTAATATGTCAGGCTAAGGAGGATTACTCCGGGGAAGGTTTAATTATAGTTTGTTTAGTTATGTAATCTATATTTCTACCGGTTAAAATAAATACATTTGTTACGATTAAAGCTTATCTCTCGCCTTTTTAATAAATTTCATGAATTTATTAAAATGCTTTACAAATCTATTTTGATCAGACGTGATAAATATACAGTTAATTAAGCCGTAAATCTGGAGAAAGCTTATTATGATTTAATAAGTTAGTATTTTCAGATGCAATATAATTTCTCGCACTTAATGTCCGTTTACAGGTGTTTTGCTCGAATCTAGATTAGACCGAGCATTTTCTGGTAAACGAGTTCCTTTTGAGTCTATGATTTAGTCCTTAAGATAATAACAGGAATTTTGCCAAACTATTATAATAAAACCGGTAGAGATAGCATAATTAATCAGATTATATAAACCTGAACCGGAGTCGCCGTTTAATTATCTTCACTCAGTTAATTTTATCTGCTATTTTACTTTTCAAAACAAGTCAATAATTCCCCCCTTTTTGTGACAAGCTTAGGTACTATATTATTTCGCTATAAGTCCCACGGTTTGACCCCGGCCGCTTCTGTCTTACTATACTACTGCGACCGGGTTTATTTGCAGCCCGACGGATATTTGAGTTATTAATTTCTTTCTCAATTGTTTTAATATACACCAGTTCCAACCACTCTCATTACAGTCTGCAAAATGGCGCCGTTGCCGGGGACTTGATTTATTCTAGTCCCTAAGCCCGGATAATTCACTTGCTATATTATATATTCTGTTTATACTATTTGTTGTTGTTTATTTTATTTCTACTAATTTCTGTTATTTAATATTTCAGCAATTTAAATATCGCATTAATTACTGTTATTTATTCCAGTCATTTAATCCTGTCATTACTTTCCAGTTATTTAAGTTCATGTCATTTAAATTTCAGTAACTAACTCTGACATTTAATTCAGTAACTAATTCTAACATTTAAATTCTGTCATTTAAATTCTGTCAACTAACCTACATTTAATTTCGTCATTTAAATTTCTGTCAACTAATTCCAACATTAATTCTGTCATTTAAATTTCTGTCATTTAATTCCATTCTCTTTATTTTATGTCATTTTATTAGTATTTAAATTCCCTTGTCTTTTTAGTTCCAGTAATTTAATTCTGTAAAAAAAAGTAGTTCTTAATTTTGAATTATTTCTGTTTAACTGTTTAATTTTCCCCTCCCTATTTCTTTCCATTTCTTTATTTTATTTTATCACATCACGAGTTTCTTTTTCTGTTTTGAGTGGTGAATGCCTTTTACCAGGTCGCACAGCCCCGGAAAATATTAATAATCACACGGTAGTTACATCCCAGAGATCGAGAGAACCTTTCTGCGCACTCTAAGGCAGAAACGAACTCAACAAAACATACTACCACAGTGATAGAATCTAACCCGGAAGCTGACATGGCATCTTCACCAGCGACAGTTCGAAATATCAATAGGCTGTCTAGTCAAGGACAACAGCCTGCCATCATCCTTCCCCGCCTTACCTCATCCGAATACGATGAGTGGCAAAAGCTAAAGCCATATCATCAGATCCGATGCGTAAAGGAGTTGGGATGTTCGATGGCTCCAGTCCTGACGAAGCTCTGTTACATGTTACCAAGTTCTTGCAGCATGCCAACAGTCTAACTGCGAGACGCAGTACTTCAGTACGCAAGACTGTCATTATTCCCTCACAGCCTGACAGAAAATGCGAGTAAGTGGTATCACAGCCTTACACCTAGTACCATTGGTACTTGGGATGAAAGGGCCACCAAGTTCTACGACAAATTCCTGCCCCCGAGCCGAACGTTGGAAATGATTGCTGAAATCTATAATTTCAAGCAGCCAGGGTCGGAAAACATCTGTGAAACTTGGGACCGTTTCAAAGGACTACTACTTACTTGTCCTCACCATGGTCTCACGAAAGAGCAAGTATCAATTGTTCTACAAAGGCTTTATTGGTCCGTGTAAAACAATGGTACTATCCTCTTTAGGTGCTGACGTTTTGAAAAAGCCCGGAGCACAGTTTCTGAATGGCATAGAATCCCTCTGTGAGGAGATCAGAGACTGGGCCACAGGTGGATCAAGAGGCGGCACTCCAGGTTTATACCATGTTGGGGAAAGTGACAACAAGTTTGACCAGCTGATGAAAAGCCATGAGCAACTCATGGAGAGCAATGCGCAGCAGGCAACAAAAGTAAGTACTCTGCAGAAAGTAGTTGAGCAGATGACGATGAACTCCTACCCCCAACAAGTAAAGTCGATGACTTCTCGTTCATCTACAATCCCTCCAGGCTATGCTCCTCTATCCCGATCATCTCCTGATATTTCTTGTACGCAATGTGGTGGGCCTCATGATTATGAACAATGCCCCCAACTACAAGAATTAAAAGCAGCAGAGGAAGCAAACTATCCTCACCAACAATTCAGGGTACAGAAACCTTGGCAACGTAACATGCAACCCAATCTTCGCTACTCAAACACCGACAATATCCAAAACCCACATACACTACAACCATCTCAAAATTACAGACCTCAGTCCAATTTTCAAGGAGGCCAAAGGCAGTATCAGCAACAGCCTTATGGCAATGATGCTTCTTCAAGCTGACAGACTCAACCTCCTTCGAATCCTGAATCTGAAATGTCCCAAATGCAAGAGATGTTTAAAGCAATGATGGGTAAGTCCCGAGACACGCAAGAGGAGGTCGCAGCTCTTCGCAAAGACCAAAGAGCCTTGTAGTCCCAAATACAACAGCTTCTCACTCAACAAAGACCTCCTGGTCAACTCCCTTCACAAACTAACCCCAATCCAAGAGAGCAAGCAAATTCAATCCTTGTAGAAGATGGCACATTCCAATCAGCAAACTTGAGTGCAATCTCCCTAAGGAGTGGAAGAGAACTTGCTACTAGAAAAGAAAAAGAAAATCAAGAAGAGGCCAGCATCAATGATGAAGACACAACCAATCCAGCCTCACCTCCCCCAGAAATCCAAGTTCCTATTCCTGCTACTCCAACTCCATCTCAAATAACCATCGACATTCCATCTTCCTCTCCTAAAAACAGTGAACTTCCATTTCCCAACAGGATGAAAAAGAAGCACCTAAATGAACAGTTTTCCAAATTCTTGTGCATTTTTAAGAAACTGACTCTTGACATACCTCTAATCGATGCTTTGCAAGAGATGCCCAACTACGCCAAATTTCTAAAGGATCTCTTAACAATGAAAAAGAAGAAACCTGGAAAAGAAACAGTTCACCTCACGGAGGAATGCTCTGCTGCCCTTCTTCGAGCACTCCCTCCCAAACAAACAGATCCGGGAAATCCCGTTATCCCATGTTTTATAGGTGGAGTGGACTGTGGAAGCGGTTTATGCGATCTGGGGGCCAGTATAAATATCATGCCCTATGCCACCTTCTTGAAAGTAAGAGGAGGGGAGATGCAACCAGTTCCATTCAAACTACAACTAGCTGACAGATCAGAAATCAAGCCAATGGGAATAGTCCAAGATCTGGTAGTTGGAGTGGCTCGCTTTATCTTTCCAGCCGACTTCGTCATTTTAGAAATGGATGACGATGCTGAGGTTCCCCTGATTTTAGGACGGCCGTTTCTAAGTACTGCCAAAGCCATTATTGATGTCCACGATGGAAAAATCACTTTGAGATATGAGGACGAAAAGATCGAATTCGATATGCAGAAAATGATGAAGAAAAGCTCTAACTTTTCTCCTCACGCTAAGACAGTGGGATTAACAGATGATGATGAGGGCGAAGGCGATTTTGTTACGGATGAAGACATGTATTCCCTATCTTCCTTCCCGAAAGCTGAAACTGAACCGCTAGAGCAAGTATTAGTTACTTCTCTGAAGAAAAAGTGGAGGACCCGGAAGTTAACGCCATGCTGGCATCTGTGGAGAAAGGAAGGGCAGGTTATCAAGCCTACCGGCCACCAATCGAAAGACTTGACAGAAAACCTCAAAAATCAATTCCATCAATAGAACAGCCACTAGAGCTCGAGCTCAAGGAGCTACCTTCTAAACTCAAGTATGCCTTTTTAGCTGAAAATGACCATTTGCCTGTCATTATTTCCTCTTCTCTGAATTCCGGGGAGGAAACGAGGTTACTTGAGGTATTTCCGAAACACAAAACAACGATCGGGTGGACTATTGCTGATATAAAAGGAATTGACCCCTCCTATTGCACACACCACATCTATATAAGTCTATCAGGCAACCCCAACGTCGGCTAAACCCAAACCTGAAGGAGGTGGTTAAGAAGGAGGTTCTGAAACTCCTAGACGCGAATATCATTTATCCTATCTCTGACAGTCCATGGGTAAGTCCTGTTCAAGTTGTCCCGAAAAAGGGAGGCATTGAAGTTGTAATAAATGACAAAGGAGAGGCGGTTCCTCAAAGAAAAATTACTGGTTGGTGCATGTGCATAGATTATAGGCGCTTGAACTCTGCAACCAGGAAGGATCACTTCCCTCTACCTTTTATCGATCAGATGCTAGAAAGATTAGCAGGACATGAGTATTATTATTTCTTAGACGGTTTTTCAGGGTACTTCTAGATTCCTATTGCGCCAGAGGACCAAGACATGACAACTTTCACTTGTCCTTATGGTACCTTTGCGTATAGAAGAATGCCCTTTGGACTGTGCAATGCTCCTGCCACCTTTCAACGTTGTATGCAGGCGATCTTCGCAGACTTCATCGAGCAAAGCATTGAGGTATTCATGGATGATTTTTCTGTCTCTGGATTTAGTTTTAATGTTTGTTTGGCACAGCTTGATCAAATTCTTGGCCGATGTGAGGAGACAAATCTAGTCCTCAACTGGGAGAAGTGCCACTTTATGGTCAAGGATGGAATTGTGCTCGGTCACATAATATCTGCTAAGGGGATTGAGGTAGATCAAGCCAAGGTGGAGGTAATTGAGAAATTGCCAAAACCTACTTGTGTGAAAGAAGTAAGAGCTTTTTTTAGGCATGCAGGATTTTATAGACGGTTTATTCAGGATTTTTCTAAAATTGCAAAACCATTAACTGATTTGCTTCTGAAAGAAGCCCCGTTTGTTATTTCTGATTATTGCGTATCTGCTTTTGATTTAATTAAACAAAAATTGGTAGCTGCTCCCATTGTTGTTTCACCTGACTGGTCATTACCCTTTGAGATTATGTGTGATGCCAGTGATTTTGCAGTAGGGGCGACACTGTGCCAAAGAAAAGAAAAGATTCTACGAGTTATTGCTTATGCGAGCAAAACTCTGGATAATGGCCAAAGGAATTACACAACCACCGAGAAAGAGCTCCTAGCAGTGGTATTCTCCTTAGATAAATTCAGATCATATTTATGGGGAAGTAAAGTGATTATTCACACTGACCACTCTGCTCTCAAATATTTGTTCACTAAGAAAGAGGCCAAACCACGTCTGCTTCATTGGATTCTCTTATTACAGGAATTTGACATTGAAGTTAGGGATAAAAGTGATGGTTTAATCCGCAGGTGTCTCCCAGATGATGAAGTACCCAGTGTTCTAGAGTTTTGCCATTCAAAGGAAGCTGGAGGCCATCATGGATCTCATAGGACGGCAGCCAAAGTTCCGGAATCCGGATTTTATTGGCCAACTCTACATAAAGATTGCCAAGCCTTTGTGGCCAGTTGCGATAATTGTCAACGCATGGGAAATGCTTCAAGGCGACATGAGATGCCTCAGCAAGGCATTTTACAGGTTGAACTTTTTGACTGCTGGGGAATAGATTTCATGGGACCATTCCCCTCTTCGCAAGGATTCCAATATATTCTGGTGGCAGTAGACTACGTATCCAAATGGGTTGATGCAATTCCTTGCCTACATGCTGATTCAAAGACAGTGGTAAAATTCTTAAAGAAACATGTCTTTACCTGCTTTGGAGTCCCTAGAGCCATTATAAGTGATGGAGGCACACACTTCTGCAATCGAAGCATTGATGCATTGATGACTAAGTATGGGGTACACCACAAAGTTGCTCTTGCTTATCATCCCCAGACAAATGGGCAAGTAGAAGTGTCAAATAGGGAGTTAAAATGGATACTCCAAAAGACAGTGCACTCCTCCAGAAAAGATTGGGCTTTAAAATTGGATGATGCTCTTTAGCCTATCGTACAGCATATAAAACCCCCATCAGTATGTCGCCTTTTAAATTGGTCTATGGGAAGGCATGTCATCTCCCTGTGGAGCTTGAGCACAAGGCTTATTGGGCGATCAAGGCCTTAAATTTTGATATGACTACTGCGGGAGAGAAACAGAAATTGCAACTCTCTGAGTTAGAAGAGCTAAGAGATCAGGCTTACCAAAATGCTAAAATTTATAAGGAACGAACCAAGAAGTTCCATGACAAGCTGATACTCAAGAGAGACTTCGAAGTTGGTGATTTGGTTCTCCTCTATAACTCAAGATTGAGGCTTTTCCCTGGGAAACTCAAATCTCATTGGGCTGGTCCTTTCTGGATTGTTAGTGTGACCTCATATGGTGCCTTTGAACTACAAAACAAAAAGGGCAAAACTTTCAAAGTTAATGGAGCCCGTCTTAAAAGGTATACTTCTCCTTTTGATATTTCAACTGACTTATTTAGAATTTATCTTGTCCAGGAACAACATGACACTTTTACTCCAGTTTCGAAACCGGCACTATCGAAGAAGAAATCTCTCCCGTGGAGAGTTCAATACAAACTCAAGCAGCTACGCAGCTTGACTATACCAAGTTGTGGTAACCCGACTCACAACTCCGCACATACATAATGAAGAACATGCGTCTAGCTAGAGACGTTAAACCCGGGCAGCTTGGTGGGAGGCAACCCACTATCTACACTTTGCCTTTCATTTTATTTTATTTTGTTTTCTCTTTTGTACTATATTTCCCTTTTATATGTTATAATAAAATGTGGATTTTACTTGAGTTCTTCTGGCTGTGTAGAATATTCTTTACAGGTAAATCTCATGTAATTCTACAGCTGCACTCAAGTGTGGGGGAGCTCTACACACTTTGCGAACTTTGGGGAGTACACTCTTTCCCTACTGATACTTCATATTCCCTTTTGCTATGCCCTGTTAATTTAATTCTATGTACGCAATGAGGGCATTGCTTGAGCTTAAGTGTGGGGGAGAGCCCTTTTCGGAGACATTTTGTGCTTAAAATGTTTAAATCTCTCTCCTTATCTTGCATTTGTTCAAAAAATTAAAATTATGGACCCTGCTAATGTAGGTTGTTCTCTTTAAAAACAAATATTGTTATGAATTGTGGGATAAAGGGGTACAAAAATTTGATTACTTTTGAGGAGCATTTTTCTTATGCGGTGTGACCAAATGATCTGCAATGGTTGGATTTTATTGCTCAGGGTTTCTTTCTGTCTTCTCTCTTAGGGATTGCTAAGGGGTGCTTCTCTATAAAAAAAAAGAATAAACAAGGGACTTGCGAGACACCATTGGTAACCAACAAAAAGAGATGAGTGTTCTTAAAATACAAAGGCTTGATGCCTACATATTATCTTCTCATCCCTTATGCAAAAGTGAAACAAATGCATAAATCTACTTTTCCTTTTGTTTTCTCCTCAATGCCCATTCTTGAGAGAAGTTGGTCATGGTAAAAGTTCTCAGAGTCACCTAAACTAAGAAGCATTGAAACACCTTGGATCATACCCCAAAACTCTAATTTTATTTTACCATGAGCACACCTATGCCACCAGCAGTTGATGGATCACACTCCTCAAAAAGTTAAAGATCATGAACTGTTCACCTCCTTATCATACCCTTCGTAATAATATTTGTTAGTATTGAGCATTCCCTACTTACTTGGGTACATGGTTTTTCTTGAGGACAAGCAAAAAGATAAGTGTAGGGGTGTGATAAGTGTCCAAATGAGCATGTTTTATGGGTGTATTTCATATATTATATTAGCACTTTTCTTGCTCATTTCTCCACTTTGGTTAGTTTTCCTCTAGTTTATGTTTTATTGGTTATCTTACAAATTTATTGGTTAAACATGAGGAAAACCAAGCTAGGAGCAAAGTAGACGAAGAGACGAACACATAGGCGCAAACGGATCTTAAATCGGAGCTGAAACGAATATTTTAGAGGCAAACCAATTTTCGTCCAAACCACACTGGTCCGGACAGTGATCCGGACATGACAAAAGGAGCGTCCGTGTCACGTCCGTGCAAATAAGGCCGGACAAAACAAGGAACAAGGCACGTCCGTGGAAGTTTGGCCGGACAGAGGGCGGATAAGGGACGCCATGTCCGTGGTGTGTCCATGGAGAAAAGGGCGGACACAACATAACATGTCCATGGCCTGTCCGTGTAAAAATGGCCGGACAAGAAGAGAAGACCGTGGCCTGTCCGGGGAAATAAAGCCGGACAACACTGAGAGACGTCCGCCCAAATAAGGACGGACAAGAGATAGAAATGTCCGCCCATCTATGCAAGGACAAAATGCAACCCAGATCCTGCAACTTGACGCGACCGTCTTCCCCATTTTTCTTGCGGCGCCTGCAAACACATCTATCTACCCCATCACCAATATCAGGCGCCGGCACTCCTTAATTTTCTCACGCGGTGTTCCAGTTCTGTCTTCTTCCTCTTCCTTTCTTCTATATAAACACACTGCACCTTTAACCAAAAATATACGTTCGACCCCCAGAACTCAACACTCCAAATCACTCATTCCACATAAAAATTCCTACGTACACTCTCCACTCTTCGTTCTCTCCATTTCTCCATTCATCATCCACACCTCTGTAACACCGCATTATTATTACGTCCAACCTCTGACTGACATATTACCAGTTAATATGTCAGGCTAAGGAGGATTTACTCCGGGGGAAGGTTTAATTATAGTTTGTTTAGTTATGTAATCTATATTTCTACCGGTTAAAATAAATACAGTTTGTTACGATTAAAGCTTATCTCTCGCCTTTTTAATAAATTTCATGAATTTATTAAAATGCTTTACTAAATCTATTTTGATCAGACCCGTGATAAATAGACAGGTTAATTAAGCCGTAAATCTGGAGAAAGCTTATTATGATTTAATAAGTTAGTATTTTCAGATGCAATTATAATTTCTGGCACTTAATGTCCGTTTACATGTGTTTTGCTCGAATCTAGATTAGACCGAGCATTTTCTGGTAAACGAGTTCTTTTGAGTCTATGATTTAGTCCTTAAGATAATAACAGTAATTTTGCCAAACTATTTAAATAAAACCGATAGAGATAGCATAATTAATCAGATTATATAAACCTGAACCCGGAGTCCCGTTTAATTTATCTTCCACTCAGTTAATTTTATCTGCTATTTTACTTTTCAAAAACAAGTCAATTAATTCCCCCCTTTTTGTGACAAGCTTAGGTACTATATTATTTCGCTATAAGTCCCACGGTTTGACCCCGGCCGCTTCTATCTTACTATACTACTGCGACCGGGTTTTATTTGCAACCCGACGGATATTTGAGTTATTAATTTCTTTCTCAATTGTTTTATATACACCAGTTCCAACCACTCTCATTTTCCTGTCTACAACTATGATTAACTGTGATTCTAAGGTTGTTTACTTGCATGATAGTAGTAGCATTATTGATAGTAGAAATTTGGCACAAACTGTTGGAATTGCTGTGAATGAGCACTACCGTCTTCAATCTGATTTGGCTAAGATAGTTGAACCTACCTGTTATGTAGAGGCCATCAAGGATAAAAGGTGGAAAAAGGCTATGAGTGATGAGTATTGCCCTTGATAGGAATAACACATGGGATTTGGTTAAACCACCAAAAGGGGTTAAACTAGTAAAATGTAAGTGAGTTTATAAGGTCAAGACTAAGGTTAATGGTAGTGTTGAGAGGTTTAAAGCAAGACATGTTGCTAAAGGTTTCACACAAAGGTTTGGAATTGACTACTTGGAGACTTTCTCTCCTGTAGTCAAATTCACAACCATTAGGGCTTTAATTATTATAGTAACTAAGAGGAATTAGTCAATTGGGCATTAATAATGACTTTTGCATGGTGACTTAGAGGAGGACGTTTACATGAAAAATCCTCAAGATCATAAGCTGGAAGGATCTAGAAAACTTTACAAATCAAACAAATCACTCTACGGCCTTAAACAGGCATAAAGGCAATGGCATCATAATATGAGTGTTTTCCTTAAATCTTATGCTTTTATTCAATCTCTCAATGACTATTCTTTGTTCACCAGCTTGAGGAATAATAGGCTTTGTTATTTGGTAGTTTATGTGGACGGCATTCTTATGACAAGGAGTGATTCTGATCTGATTGAGTCCATTAATAGAGGGTTAAAAAGGCAGTTTAAGATTAAAGACTTAGGCAGGTTGAACTGTTTCTTGGGAATGAAGTTTCTGTACACTAATGAAGGAATTATCCTTACGCAGAAAAAGTATTGTGAAGACCTACTGAGTGAGTTTGATTGTGAGAATTTGAGGTCTGTTGTTGGCCCTTTAGATGTGGGCATTAAACTGATAAAGGATCAAGGGAAGCCTTTGGCTGATCCCATGCTGTATAGGAGATTGGTTGGCAAGATTAGCTATTTGAATCACAGTAGTCCTGATTTGAGTTTTAGAATTTAGGTGTTAAGTCAATTTCTTAACTCTTCTACAGATCTACATTATAAGGTTGCAATGCATGTTTTATGTTATATTAAAGGCACACTAGATTATGGTTTAGTTTTCAACTCAAGGGATGATTTTTCTCTAACGGCTTTTTGTGATTCGGATTGGGCAGGGTTTCCCAATACCAGATGGTCCATCAGTGGGTACTTTGTTCAGCTGGGAGGTTGTCCACTCTCATGGAAATCCAATAAGTAGACTGTAACACCCCTCTCGCTAATCTTGTAGTAATATCGCTCGTAGCATAAGAACAATTACAATCGTCCTCACGCGGGTGCCACATGCCATTACTCACCCATGTGAGTAAAGAAGCAAACATATAATAATACAAACGAATCGATAACCGCTGTGATGATCCGAGATATTCTACTACTAACATAAACATACTAAATCCATAAGTCGAATACATAGACCAGTAAGCATCTAATACATCCCCAATATTTGCAACATAACGTATAATATAAAATAAAGTCTGAAAGGTGTGAGGAAACAAAAAGACTACATCGACTACCCTAAAAACCCGCACTTTGGCTTCCTAGCTCGATCATGTTCCTGTAATGGATTACTGTATAGGCTCAGCAAAAATGCTGAATATGCTAAAGCAAGATCCTAGACCCGTTAGGTCACTTAAGTCTGAAATACCCCGTAACAAAAAATAGTGATTAATTAGGCTAATAATTATTTTAGAAGCTTAATTATGCCTAAATAATCATGAAGGAACAAATCCTGAAGAAAAAGGATCCTTAAAACGGATTAAAAACACAAACGAACCTTAAAGCGCGTTTTTCGAGGAAACCGGGGAAACACGACTTTAAGCGGGTCAAATAGACTCGTAACAATTTTGGTCAACCAAATAGTCATTAATAAATATTAATGAAGGTCTAGATCCAATAAAATCAATAAAACGAGAAAATAGTAAAAACTGTCAAAAACGGGAAGTTGTGGGGTGAAAGCATAAATAAAGCAAACTAGTGTGTCCACTTTTAAAAATAAAAACTCAAAATGTGTATGTGTGCAGTGGGTTGGCCGAATATGTGCCTCTCTCTCACTCTCCTCACTTATCTAATATGCTATAAGACAAAAGTAATAAAGTAAACCCCACCCTCACTTTTACTCTCTCTCCTACACTCCCTCACTCTCTCCCACGTACTCCCTCTCTTTCTCTATTTCTCTTCTTCTTCCTTGGGCGCCAACCATGGCGATTTGCCATTTCCCACACAACTCCCTCCTTCTCTCCTCTTGTTAACCACTCTAAACTTCTCCAAAAATTACAAAACTTGTACCATTGGAATCCTCTCATCAAGGAGAACACATCCCTCCTTTCAAAATCCGAAAACACCCATTTTCATCTCCATGGGTGTGCTTCATTTGGAGCTTGAAGACCACCATTAGAAACACATTCATCTCCTTGTCACCTTGAGGTAAAAATAATCTTGAAAACTTACCTTTTTCTAGCCCTTGTTGGCAAAACGAAATTCAAACTAAACCCTTGTTTGGTGCCTTGTGTTCTAGCCGGTTTTGGCTTCTTTGGAGGAGTAGAAATCTTGTTCTTGAGCTATCCTAAACTCCATCTCATCACTTGCAAGGTAATATATTCTTAAACCCTAGAAATTTCCTTAAAGCTTTAAAGATAATTTAAGGGTTAGTGGTATTGAAATGGTGGTGTGTGATGGGCTGTAGTGTTAGGGAATTTAATCTACAAAACCGGTGGGAAGAGAGGAAAGGGAGAAGGAAGAAAGAAAGAAGAAGGAGAGAAAAGCTAGAAGAAGAACAAGGTAAATTATGCTCATCTTTGCGTAGTTTTGTAATGTATTGTGTAACAGATTTTAGTAGTTTAAAATGTGTATTTGAGAATGGTAATAAGTAGTACAATGTGGAAGAAGAACAAACTGTTTTGAAGCTTAAAAAACATTTCAAACTTGTCAAAACATAGATGGGAATTGGATGTTGAGTGCCGGAATTCTAGGAGTGTTTAATGTTTAGTATTGTGTTGGAGAGCTTTGTATATTGATGTTGTTGATAAACAGGTGAATTGGGTAACAATTTGTGGATAAAACATGTGGTGAGAATGTAGAAATTTAGGGGAGACCATGTCAAATTCTACCTAGAACTAGAACACTTAAGAACTAGAAACTAGGTAGAAAACATATTCTTAAAACAGATTTTTAATGGAGCTTGGTAGTGGGTAGGTTAGGAGAGGTGTATAATGTATTATAAGCCTTAGGAATGACATTATAAGAGGGAGCTATAGAAGGAGAAAGTGAGAATCAAAATCGGTAGCATAACTATACTAGGAAGAAACAATGTAAGTGCTGAAATGGAATTTAGGAAACAAGTGTGTAAATTAGTATAGAAATGAGTAATGAGTTAATGGATGAACTAAGGTGGATTAGAAGGTTTAATTAGTGTTAAAACATGTGGGATTAAGTGTAGGAACAATGGGGAAGTAATGGGTAAAAGGAAGGACTGAAAACAGAAATAAAAATGCAATTACTGGACTAGACCGACCTTGGGACCGGACTTGCAAGGTCGGTCGGCCTGAAAAATTTTCTGTAATGTAACCCATTGGAATGGACTGACCTTGGGACCGAACTTGTACAAGGTCGGTCGAGTCCAGAATCTCGAACCCAGAACACACTGGAACGGACCGACCTTGGGACCGGACTTGCAAGGTCGGTCGGGCCTGAATTCTTTCAGCGTATTACCTTACTGACTTCGACCGACCTTGGGTCCGACCCTGGGTAAGGTCGGTCGAGTCAAACAAAAATATAAAATAAAAAAAATAAAAGAATAATAATTATTATTATAATAAGTATATATATATATATATGTATACCCACATATACATATGTACATATATATAGAAGTATATCATTGTGGAGTAAGGAAATAAACTTAAAGCATGAAAATAATTCATAACCATCTAGGACTTGTAAGAACTAGTAAGTATGCCTAGGGAAAGGTAATGGAGTAGGAATTAAATAAATAACAAGTCATTAACCATGCAACATCATGTATGTTATAGGACTTGATTTGTGAGCACCGAAGGAAAGTCAGTTACAAGTACAACGGTGAACGGTATGAACTTCTCATGCCCCGTATGCTACCTTGGTTACTCTGATTTGTGTGTTGTATGCTAATTGATCACCAAATAAGATAAACGCACGAATCAGAACTATTATGATTACTTGTGATATTATGATATTGTTCCTTGTTTGGATATTATCTTTAAATCATAGTTTGTATAATTCATGAAATGTATGGATGATAATGAGTGTGTGTGTGTATGTTTGATGTACTTTGTGGTGACCGAATAATATTGTGATTGGACTTCTAACTAATTCCTAACAAGCTAACCAATCTAACATAATAAATTGGTAAATTGGAATGAGTAGAAGTCTGATATAGTTTCGGCCACGCGTGAGGAGGCGGAGACACAAGAGGTTGGATCCAATTCCTGGCTTTTAATCTTTTCCACGGCCCAAACCCCTTAAATGGGTAGCATCCTGGATTAGTGAGCCACCTAAAGCCCGGTGGTGGGATGGTGTAGTCCCTGCCCGGAGGTCATACCGACTTAACATGAGTAATAGTAAGTAAGTAAGAGTAAGTAAATGAGAATGGAAAAGTAAGTAAGTAAAGTATGGATGTGTTTGAGTAAGTATTGTGTAATGAGCAAAATAGTAATAAATATCCGATTAACCCGGATGTGCAATTGGTTAACCCTTGAGAAGGTATGTACCGTGTATGCTATTGTGATGCTGTTTGGATTGTGTATTGTAATGTGTATGAATGTGTTATGTATGTAAAGCATGTATGCATGTTAATAATGAACCGCATGTATAGTCGACCAATAAATAGTCGGCGTGCCCTTGTTAGCACGCGGTATATGCGCAGTTTATATGCAGCTTTTTGCTGAGCCCCTTGGAGCACCATTTTTAATATTTCCAGGTACGCGTGAAGGGTGAAGACTTGGTGAGAACAAGATGGTTTCTTTTTGGGTGTAGTTAGTGGACTTGAAAGGTGTACCAAGTTGTACATGGCTATAGGCCTTTTTGTTTAGCCGGTGTACCATGGGGTACACCCTTTTGGATATTGTGGGATAATAATTGGTATAGATGAGTAGATTGTGTAAACTCATTATTTTTGGAAGCTAGTGAAAGGATGTAAATGAATACACTTAGATACTCGGTAATCACTTTGTAAGTATTTGATATTCGGTATTTGGTAAGTAATGTAGTAGCTCAGCATTATTTAGACATCAGACCGTCACTGTATTGTAGTGTAAGCCTTGCTAGCCGTATGGGCGGTTAGCGGCGTTGTATCACCCGCCGTAGTAGTATTATTTCCGTTGCGAGTACTAGGATGAACGGAACAATTAGACGGTAAGTAAGGGATTTGCGGTAGGGGTGTTACAAAAAGTGGTATCAGAGCGAAGTGTCGCTCTGATGTCCTAAGTTACCGAGCATAGGGATTACCGAGTTAGGATTTCAACCGTTTTAGAACGGATACTTAGAAGCCTAACTAGGAATTACCATTGTTAACAATGGATACTCTTGACGTTCTTATGAACGATACCTTGCTTAAATTCCAAGACCCATTGGTCACATGTTACAAAGCCTAATGCGAGTATTAAATGTTCAGATGTCAGAACAAGGTGGAGGCTGACCTAGGGGAGAGACATCTGATGGGCCAGGCGCGCAGACAATAGCTGAGATCGTCGCCGCCACGGTAGCACAGATGCTACCCCAAGTAATTACTGCGATGCAACAAAATCAGCAAAACCAACAGACTCAAGCGGGACCAATCCCTCCCCCTCCACCCAGAGAAGCAAACTGGGTAAAAGCTATAGCGGAACTCCGACCTCCATGCTTTAGAGGCGAGAGTGATCCGGCAAAGCTAGAAGCCTACATCTCCGAGATGGAGACAGCCTTTGAAACCCTCGAAGCTCCTGCTGGAGTTCGAGTTAGAGTAGCAGCTTACTACCTCAAAGACGCTGCCATAGATTGGTGGAAGTTAATCAAGAACGAGCATGTCAACGACCCCACATTCGACTGGGAATCCTTCTCATCTCTCCTCCAATCAAAGTACTACCCCGAACACGTCAAAACCAAGAAATGTCTAGAGCTTGACGCCTTGAGGATGACAGAGAAAATGTATGTTGATGAATACTACCGCACCTTCACTTCTATCCTTCGTTTTTTACCCGACCTTGGGTACACCGGCCAGGTGTTGGTCAATCGTTTCTATGGCGGTCTGAGCCATCGCCTTCGGTACGGCATGGGCTACACCAGATTTACCTCCCTTCAGGTAAACTTTGGTTTAAACCCTTAGTACCATTGTAAATACTTTACCTTTATCTTTCTGATTAAGAATCCCGGCTAATACCCGAAACTTCAGGAGTGCTATCACGCGGCATCTCGCATTGAGATCACTTGCCAACTAAGGGATGAGGAAATGGCGCTTAAGCGCAAGGCCAACAACAAAAACACTAGTGCCGAGGAGCAGAACCAAGGCAAGAGCTGGAAAAAGAAGAAGGGGAATTTCTTTCAGCAATCCCAAAAGAACTCCCCAAGTGAGAGCAGTGCCCATGCTGAGAAGGGCAAACCAGTTGAGCTTCTTCAACTAGGTTCTTCTGCGCCGGTGGCTGCGAAGCCACTGAGATCACACCCACCTAAGGGTAAACTTTTAATCTAGACTTGTATTCGTATCATTATCATAGCTAGTATTCCCGCACCAATGTGCTAACCCTCTAAGCCTTAGGTTCTGGCTCCGGTTATACCAAGAACTACTCCGACGGCCGCAGCTACGTATGCAGAAGATGCAACCAAGACCATCCCGGCAAGGATTGCCAAGGGAGAGAAATCCGGTGCTACAACTGTCAGAAACCGGGACATAGAGCTAATATGTGCCCAGAGAATGCCAAGCCCAAGGGGAACTTCCAGAGCTACAAGCAGAGGGAAGGCAAGGAGGTTGCATCTGGCGATGCACCAGCCCAGCAGGCGCCACAGGGACAGGGATCCCGAGGTCCTCAGAGGGGCGCACCTCAGAGGCAGCCTGTCTTGCACGTTATTGACCGAGATGGGTCCGGTTCTAAGTCTGGCCTGGGTAATTAACTAAACCTTGAATCCTTGAGAAGCATGCCTAAGTATTGAAGTAATTGTTTGAATGGATGCATGAGTAATGAGAATTGAAGTATGTATTCAGCATGAAATGAAGTAGTTGAGACTAGTACTCGTCATAGGTGAAATTTACAACCATAGGTAGTTTTAATATCTGCTACCCGATACCTTCAAACCCAAATCAAGAAGAGACCGACATCACCACTTACCACTACTCTAGCGAGCAGTGTCAGGTCATCCGACCAGGTATGATTTTATTAAAGGGATACCTGACACCCAAAGCCCAAATTTCAATCATTTGACGATGCAACGAACTAGGAGCGGGTCCAGGAGGATTTTATACACCCGAATTCCCCGGTGGAGCGAAGATGAAGCTGAAGATGATGTGCTTAGGAAAGGATTGGATTCCTTATACCAAGACATACCAAGAGACACAAACACAAGACGGAGCGATGCCACCAACAATACCCCCAGAATTTCAAACACTTGTTACACAAGCTGTAGAACTTGCACAACAATGCGAATATGATCCGATCCCCGCACTTGAAGCGGACCTTTGTATCATCAACTTCTATGAGAAAGAAGGACGACTTGGGTTACACCAAGACAAGGACGAGACAGCGGAATCTCTTGAACAAGGAGTGCCCGTAGTGTCTTGGTCCATTGGTGATGACTCCATATTTTTGTATAGCGAGCAGAAGCGTGTGGACCTCGCAGAGAAACTGGTATTGAGATCAGGAGATGTCCTAATCATGGGTGGAAACTCTAGGATGCTGTATCATGGGATCAACAAGATCAAGTTGAGTACGGCACCGCCGGTAATAATCAATGCCACACACATGAAACCAGGATGCCTGAACCTTACCTTTAGGAAGTATTAAATTCGTAGTACCATGTATATGGTGTTGTAACGTGTTTAGAGAACACATATGTATGATGGTTGGTTTATCAATAAAGAGCAGTGTTGATTTGAATTCCACTTGTGCCCACCATCATTACTCATGAACTTGTGAATCCAATAGGTTGTGGACTTGGTACCGAAGGTACCCTGAGTATCCTCACCGAAGCACAAGCCGGTAAAAGCGGCACCATCTTAACGGGAACCTTCCCAGTGAACGGCATTGAAGCCTCAGTGTTATTCGACTCCGGCGCCTCTCACACCTTCGTATCACCATCTTTTGTGAAGAGGTTGGGGCTAGATGCGGATGAGCTACCGAACTTCTTGGTTACTCTCCCATCGAAGGAGCGAATACAGTGTACTAAGTACTATAAATCAGCCACGATCCAAATCAAAGGCGAAGCGTTTCCCATTTCCTTCATCGAGTTCAACGGATTAGGATTCGATTTGATAATCGGGATGAACTGGTTGGAGCGGCACAAGGGACGTATCCTCTGCGTCGAGCATAGATTGCTGCTCAAGAGTCCTTCTGGGGTTACTGTATCTTACCGCCAGAGACCGAGAGAGCCTTCGACCACAGTCATCTCCGCTATGGCTATATACCGGGAGCTCAGAAAGGGCCATGAAGTGTATTTGTGTTATGTAGAAGACCTGGAGAGAGACCCAGAGTTTAGTGATGATGTACCGATTGTCCCTAAGGAGCTACCCGGCATGCCACCTCAGAGAGTGGTAGAGTTTGAGATTGACCTCTTGCCTGGTACCGGTCCCATTGCTAGGGCATCGTACCGCATGGCACCTACAGAAATGACAGAGCTGAAAGAGCAGTTGTGCAATCTTCTCGACAAAGGGTTTATACGCCCGAGCGTATCACCCTGGGGAGCACCGGTCCTCTTTGTGAAGAAGAAGGACGGTAGTCTCCGACTTTGTATTGACTACCGCGAGTTGAATGCGGTTACAGTCAAGAATAAATACCCATTGCCACGCATCGACGACCTATTCAACCAGCTGAAAGGAGCCTCAGTCTTCTCCAAGATCGACCTCTGTTATGGGTATCATCAGATTGCTATCAGAGAGCAAGACATAGAGAAAATGACATTCCGTACCAGATATGGCCACTACGAATTCACCGTCATGCCATTCGGCTTGTCAAACGCACCAGTAAAATTCATGACCTAATGAATCGACTATTCAGTGAGCAGTTGGACACTTCAGTTGTTGTCTTCATCGACGACATCCTTGTATACTCAAAATCAGTAGAAGAGCACGAAATTCATTTGAGGAAAGTACTGGAGACACTACGCGAGAACCAGCTGTATGCAAAGTTCTCCAAATGCGAGTTCTGGCTAGATCAGGTATCATTCCTTGGTCATGTCATCTCGAGCGCAGGCATTTCAGTTGACCCTTCTAAGATTGAAGCTATACGATCATGGCCTAGACCCAAGACTGTTACCGACATTTGGAGCTTTCTTGGTCTAGCCGGTTACTACCGGAGATTCGTAAAGGACTTCTCCAAAGTCGCTAAGCCCATGACTACATTGATGAAGAAAGATGCACCATTTGTATGGACAGACGAGTGTGAGGTATCATTCCAGAGCCTAAAAGACTCATTGACCTCATCGCCCATCCTTACTCTTCCAGAGGGCACAGAGGGATTTGAGGTGTATTGTGATGCATCAGGCAAGGGAATGGGATGCGTACTCATGCAGCATGGCAAGGTTGTAGCTTATGCCTCCCGCCAGCTGAAAAAGCATGAGGAGAATTACCCGACTCACAACTTAGAGTTAGGAGCCATTGTCTTCGCCTTGAAGATATGGCAACACTATCTCTATGGGGTAAGCATCACCATCTACTCCGACCACAAGAGCTTACAGTATGTATTCACGCAGAAAGAGTTGAACTTGAGACAGAGAAGGTGGTTGGAGTTTCTTTCAGACTACGACATCGACCTACAGTATAAGGAAGGGAAGGCAAACGTTGTAGCCGACGCCCTGAGTCGTCGAGCACACTCGCTCCATTCGCTACTCGCTTCTTCTAGCTTGGTTGACGAGGTGCGAGACGCTCAGTTGAGCGACCCTTACCTAACCGAAATCAGACAGAAGATCACAGATGGTACATTTGAGAAGAAGAAATATGATTTTAAGTTGCATGAAGATGGTCTGATTCGACTGAATGGCAGACTATGCATCCCCCGAAGCAATGCTGAGCTAAGGGATCACATCCTGCGAGAGTCACACAGTTCTACATTGTCAGTTCACCCAGGAGCCTCCAAGATGTACAATGACATGAAGAGGTACTTCTGGTGGTCAGGAATGAAATCAGATGTGACAGAGAATGTATTGAGATGGTTAACATGCCAGAAAGTAAAGTTTGAACATCGTAGACCGGGCAGAATGGTACAATCTATGCCAGTTCCGGAGTGGAAATTTTATGATATCTCCATGGATTTTGTTGTAGGACTCCCACCTGCCATGGGAGGACTCAACATGATCTGGGTTGTAGTCGATCGCCTCACCAAGGTTGCTAGATTCATACCGATGAAGGACACCTGGAAGGTAGTGAAGCTCGCAGAGCTATTCGATAGGGATATTATCAGACACCATGGAGTCCCAAAGACTATCGTATCTGATCGCGATACTAGATTTCTTTCGAGATACTGGAGAGCTACACGAGAAGTGTTGGTACAGAATTGAAGCTGAGTACCGCCTTCCATCCACAGACCGATGGTCAGACAGAAAGGACCAT
The DNA here is from genome assembly GCA_023374045.1 of Limonium bicolor. Taxonomy (NCBI): domain Eukaryota; kingdom Viridiplantae; phylum Streptophyta; class Magnoliopsida; order Caryophyllales; family Plumbaginaceae; genus Limonium; species Limonium bicolor. Next base: position 171,890,278 of record CM041777.1, read on the forward strand.
CCAGACATTGGAGGACATGCTTAGAGCCTGTGCCTTAGACTTTCAGAGGAGTTGGTTAGATAAGCTTCATCTTATCGAGTTTTCATACAATAATAGCTATCACGCTTCGATTAAGATGTCGCCTTTCCAAGCTTTATACGGTAGACCTTGCCGTACACCCTTGTGTTGGGATGAGTCGAGTGAAGCGGTCATCATAGGCCGGAGTGTTTAGAACAAGTCCAAGCGGAAGTGCAACAAATCCGAGCTAATATGAAAGCAGCCCAAGATAGACAGAAATCCTATGCAGATGTGCGACGACACGACCTTGAGTTCGTCGTGGGCGACCAAGTGTTCTTGCGCGTTTCACCTATGAAGGGCGTATTCCATTTTGGCCAGAAGGGCAAGCTGAGCCCAAAATTTGTAGGGCCGTATGCTATCACCTGAGGACTTGGGGCGTGTCCATGATGTCTTTCATGTGTCACAACTCAAGAAGTACATCGCTGATCCTTCTCATGTCCTAGAGCCCGAGAGACTATCCATACTTCCTACCATGAGATATGTCGAGACTCCCGTTAGAATCCTTGATAGGAAGACCAGAGACACTCGCCATAAGTCCATACGAATGGTGAAAGTCCTATGGTCCAACCATGATGTCGAAGAAGTGACATGGGAGTCAGAAGACGCCATGAAGGTGAAGTACCCACAGTTATTCATAGACTAGAGAGACTAGTACTTGCGGGTACGGGTACGGGGCGTACCCCTTTTTAAGGGGGGTAGAGCCTTTTTGCTTTTGCATTGCTTCGGGTTAGCATTGCATTAGTGTGTGTGTACTGTAGTATGTTTTGATGGCACATGTAGTGCGGAGTGTATTTGGTATGTATGTGTAATGTGTAATGTATGGATGTGTATGTACGATGTGTAATGTATCAGTGTAATGTGTATTGTGGATTGCAATTGTGTATTGTGTGATGGTATGAATTGGAAATGGTGCATTGTGTATGTAGATTGCGTATGGTGCTTGATTTGTGTATGCTTGTAATGTAGAAGAAGTAAACACCGCATAGGTGGTAGTAAGACACATTATGGCAATTGGTTTGCCTAATGAAAAGAATTATTAAACCATTACCCTCGAGCAACTTTGAGGGCAAAGTTCCTTAAGGGGGGTAGATTGAAATACCCCATAATAAAAAAATAGTGATTAATTAGGCTAATAAGTATTTTAGAAGCTTAATTATGCCTAAATAATCATGAGGGAACAAATCCCGAAGAAAACGGATCCTTAAAACGGATTAAAAACACAAACGAACCTTAAAGCACGTTTTTCGAGGAAACCGGGGAAACACGACTTTAAGCGGGTCAAATAGACTCGTAACAATTTTGGTCAACCAAATAGTCATTAATAAATATTAATGAAGATCTAGAACCAATAAAATCAATAAAACGAGAAAATAGTAAAAACTGTCAAAAACAGGAAGTTGTGGGGTGAAAGCATAAATAAAGCAAACTAGTGTGTCCACTTTTAAAAATAAAAACTCAAAATGTGTGTGTGTGCAGTGGGGTGGCCGATTATGTGCCTCTCTCTCACTCTCCTCACTTATCTAATATGCTATAAGACAAAAGTAATAAAGTAAACCTCACCCTCACTTTTACTCTCTCTCCTACACTCCCTCACTCTCTCCCACGTACTCCCTCTCTTTCTCTATTTCCCTTCTTCTTCCTTGGGTGCCAACCATGGCGATTTGCCATTTCCCACACAACTCCCTCCTTCTCTCCTCTTGTTAACCACTCTACACTTCTCCAAAAATTACAAAACTTGTACCATTGAAATCCTCTCATCAAGGAGAACACATCCCTCCTTTCAAAACCCGAAAACACCCATTTTCATCTCCATGGGTGTGCTGCATTTGGAGCTTGAAGATCACCATTATAAACACATTCATCTCCTTGTCACCTTGAGGTAAAAATAATCTTGAAAACTTACCTTTTTCTAGCCCTTGTTGGCAAAACGAAATTCAAACTAATCCCTTGTTTGGTACCTTGTGTTCTAGCCGATTTTGGCTTCTTTGGAGGAGTAAAAATCTTGTTCTTGAGCTATCCTAAACTCCATCTCATCACTTGCAAGGTAATATATTCTTAAACCCTAGAAATTTCCTTAAAGCTTTAAAGATAATTTAAGGGTTAGTGGTATTGAAATGGTAGTGTGTGATGGGCTGTAGTGTTAGGGAATTTAATCTACAAAACCGGTGGGAAGAGAGGAAAGGGAGAAGGAAGAAAGAAAGAAGGAGGAGAGAAAAGCTAAAAGAAGAACAAGGTAAATTATGCTCATCTTTGTGTAGTTTTGAAATGTATTGTGTAACAGATTTTAGTAGTTTAAAATGTGTATTTGAGAATGGTAATGAGTAGTAGTACAATGTGGAAGAAGAACAAATTGTTTTGAAGCTTAAAAGACATTGTAAACTTGTCAAAACATAGATGGGAATTGGATGTTGAGTGCAGGAATTCTATGAGTGTTTAATGTTTTGTATTGTGTTGGAGAGCTTTGTATATTGATGTTGTTGATAAACAGGTGAATTGGGCAACAATGTGTGGATAAAACATGTGGTGAGAATGTAGAAATTTAGGGGAGACCATGCACTGGTGGAACGGAACCCTTTAATTACGGTCCAAAACCGTGTATAATTACGGTTGTGGACCGTAATCTACGCGGACGTCAATAAAGATGGCGACGTCTTTAATTACGGTTTTAAACCGTAATTAAAGGCCCTTTTCCGGCCCGCGTGTCATTGACTTTACATTACGGTTATTGGTAAAACCGTGATCTAAAGTCCTTTGGCGCGCGCGCGCCAAAGGACTTTAGATCACGGTTTTACCAATAACCGTAATGTAAAGTCGACACTTTAGATGACGGTTATTGTTAGAACCGTCATCTAAAGTGTATTTTTTTTATTTTTTTTTTTTTACAAATCTACACAATTGCAACAGAGACAGAATTGTAACAGATAAGCAACAGAGGGCAGAAACTGCACAATTGAACCACCTGAATCAAATACCAACAACACAAATTCATTCTCTGCGCACAATTGCAACAGAGATAACATCTAATAAAGCACCAGATCGAAAATCTGTAACATATTCAATTGCATATTCAATCTGTTACACAATTGCAACAGAGATAACAATTGCAAATTCATTCTCTGCGCACAATTGCAACAGAAATATTCAATACAACAGCTAGAATCTGTTACAGCAGCAGCAGCTAGCAATTCATTACAAAAAATATAATCTGTTACAGCAGCAGCAACTAACAGAATCAGAGGGCTACAAAGGTAGCAGTGTAACCTATACATGGTAGATACAGCTAGGATGACTCCCAGCAAGAAATAGCATAAAACAGAAGCGTAAAACAGTACAAAAACGGTGCAGAAAACTGTAAAAAACAAAATCCATGATAGCAGCATCAGAGCTAGCTAGTCTACCACTCCATTCTCATAAACATGGCTGCCATGCTCTCTCTGACATGCAACAAGTCGGCAGGAGCATAAGTCTTGAATCTGGCATAATGCTCTTTAATCTGCAACAAGAAAAGGAATGGAACACATAATGAGATTAAGATAAAGACACAAAAAATCTGCCGAAAGAATTAAATACAAGACAGCGTTCGTATTACCTTGTCTATATCATTCTTAAAACCTGGGAAGTACCCGCAGAACTCGTACATATACCGCATCACGTAGTACCCGCAACTCTTAGAATCCTTTGGGTAGGGCACTAAATCACCAAAATTCACAAATGTAAAACAATTGTACAAAGATAATAGCAGCACGAATGAAATACATGAATTACCAAATGATGTAATCGACGGTCAAATCACCAAACTCTCCCTGAGGGGTTTTTTTGTAACAACTGTTACATATATTAACAAAAAGCGTTTAGCAAAATGAACAAGTACATTAATTTTGGTTCAAAAAACTTACAAACAATTAAATAGTAATAAAAACTTACTCTTTGATTAAGTCTTCAGTGTTGAATTCTGTCCACTGCCCTAGTGGATCTAGAACGAGCAGAGTAGCGGTGGCAGCGCAGAATATAAACAAAGCCCAGTGGTGGCTACAATGTCAAATACAAAATGAAATGAGAAATGAAGGTAAAAAAGTTAGCTAATTAGTATGTAATTTTATATTAGAACTCACGTTTGGTGATACGGCATTAGAATGAATAATTTATTCTGTTGATCAACAACATTGAAGCAATCATGTATTCACAAAACCTCCCCGGGTCCCTAGTGACTGAGTCGTACGATAAACGCTCCGGGCACACCGCAGTAATGGAGGTCATGTCCTTCTCAGCACATCTCTCAAGCAGACATCTATTATATCACATGTACTATAAAAAGTTAGCCAATGCAACTTCATAGATACTTATTCTATATGTTTTTACAGTATGAGGAAAGAACACTTACTTTAGATAAGCTTGAATAATGTTAATGTTCAGATAATCTCCACACATCATCTCTCTGATGTCCTCAAAGTTGATTGCCGTTCATATCTTCTTCGTAGTGAAACATCGACTTTGGAAGCGTCATCATGAAGTTGTTAGTTTGAGATGACTTCAACATGATCTTGTCGTAGAGATTCATCTGCTTGGCCCCCAAAACATTAACAAGTTTTTGTGGCAGTGCGAGCTTATTTTTAGGCGCCTCAGAAGTCCTGGTGCGACCCCGGACGGGCGCTGGATTCTTACCTTTCGCACCCCGACTCACTGGATTCTTACCCTTCACACACAAACAGTAAAGCATAAATGTAAAGATAATTACTAATTGATTATTATAGTAACATTAAACATTTATCTAGAACATACCCTTGTACTTCTGACAGGATTCGCCGGCGCGCAGATCTCTTCTTCTCTGGGCCGGGATACGCGGCGAGGAAGCTCAGGGATCTCAGGATTCGCCGGCGCGCTGGTCTCTTCTAGTCTGGGCCGGGTTACGCGGCGAGGAAGCTCAGGGATCTATAATAGATTAGATTAGACACTTAATGCTAAATAATGCATTTTATTAGATACTAAATGGTTGTCAAACAGTCTTACCTCATCGGTGACAACAATATAACATGCTGGCCAGGGCAATATGTCTCCCTTCGCTTCGATCAGCGTGCATTTGTTGTCAAACGCCATCGGAAGGTATGCATGCTCAAATCCATCAACTATCAGGTCCAAGGTCACACGCGCGTAGAATGGGGGTAGACGTACGAAACTGATGAGCGTGAGTGGACCTGATGGCAACACCGTCCCGTAGGCCGCATCTACAGGGTGCCCGTCTAATGGTATTTGGAGACGACATTTTTTTTGCTCCTTTAATAAACAGAGATAATACGTGAAATAAATAAGTGAGTCCAATCTAATACTATTTAAATAACTTTATTTTAGGAGAAAAATAGTTAAACAAAGTTAACCTGGATGTTGGCAAACGGGTACGGGTCAGCGGCCGGAGCACAACTAGACGAGGAAGACATCGAGGAGGATCTAGCTGCTGCTGCTGAGTAGTCGCATGTGCAATCGCATTCAACGCTTCCTGCAGCCCTCTCCTCGATAGCCCGGCGCTCAGCAGCCTGTTTCTCGTCATTAGCTTGGCGCTCAGCAGCGAACTTACGCTCTACCATCGCCTCGACTTCAGCAGCACTCATCTGACCCTTCCTAGCAGATGGCGGGAATACGTTCTTCTGACGTACTTCTCCCCCAAATCCTCTAACACGCCCCGGGTGATCCTTCTTCCCAAGCATTTGATTGAGCGCGTCGTCTTGAGAAGGAGGAGCGTGTAAGTCTACTTCTCCTCTCTGTGCCGCTTCGTACTGTCCAATTTTCAAAGAAGTTAACACTAAATTTAAGATCAACAAACACTTGAGTATATAAGTAAATTATTTAACAGCTACTTTCAAATACTTACAATTTGGTTAGCCAGTTGTTCCATCGCAGCATTAGGAAATATCCTCTGACCTTCGCTGGTCGTTTTCTGGCGTCCCAGTATGTACATCTGCACCCTCCTCGCCTCAGAGACATCCTCGATCGGGCATTCACTTCCATCCTCGTTCCTCCGTGTCAGCAAACCAGCTTCTTTCCATCCCTCGAGGCTGCCCACATATCCCCTTCGTCCCATGGTGTGGGGGTAGAGATTAGCTTCACGGTTTTGCCGTGCTTGTTCTTGTACTTGCTGTTAAGAAAGTACAACAGGAAATTAATTAGAAAATCAGGGATAAAGCATTATGAGCATTAATTAAGAAAAGAGTACACACAAACATACCCTGAACTCGGGGGTGGCGTGCCGCTCAACGAACTCCTTCCACTCCTCTTCAGTGATCATGCCATTGTACACAACATACGGCGGAGGCTCACGTGGGGGCACCCTGTTGATCCAATGCTCAACCAAGTAGTGGCGGAATGATTTAGCTTTGCCGGACACCAAAGAAAGAACGGTCTTCTTCACTTCTTCTGGGATCTTGTACCGTTCTTGCACCTTCTTCCAGATGGTCTCCTTTACTTCTTCGGGACTTGTTTCCATGTGTGGTTGATGCAGCAATGTGATCTGGCCAGAGTCCCTAGCATACTAGCGAACTCTGACCTGCTGCCCCCACCATACCTCCCATACTGGTCCCACAGAAGACTAATCTGATCCGGTTTCTGCAGTTTCAACCCACGGGTCGGACCTCTACCTCTGGGTCTCTGAGTAGCACTCGTAGAAGGTGCACTCATGGAAGGGCCAACAGCAGCAGCGGCAGATGTGGATGGGGCAACAGCAGCAGCGGCAGATGTAGATGGGACCGGTACCATTTGCTGCTCATTTTCCTCCTCACGACGACAAATAAATCGAACTCTTCATCAGCCATGTCCTGATCAGCCATGCCTGCAAGGATTGAAATACAATTTGAATTAAATTAAGCATTTCATAATGGTCATAAACAAGCAATAAATAAAGAGTGTTAATTTCATATAAATTTTTATAGTAATAACTTACATACACCATTATCTCTCAACCCACATTCCCTCGTTATGGTCTGATCGTATATACTCACGATGACCTGTGACCTCAGCCTCTTCCAATGAAATAGGAACAGTTGGAGGTTCATCTTCTGCATCATACTCATCCTCATCAACCACACCATCCACACCAACTATTCCTCTTCTCCCTTTAAGCACAACAGACCATCTAGGATTACAGGGATCAGTTACATAAAATATCTGCTTAACCTTCGTCCCAACAACGAATGGCTCAACCGTGGGAGTAGCTCTAGACAGATCAACCAGTTTCATACCATGCTCCTCCTCACGGTAGCCATGATTGTTGTTAACCCAGTTACAGCGGAAAACACACATTTCGTAGCTGTTGTAGTCCAATACCCAGATGTCTTGTATAACACCGAAATATGATTGTTGTACTGAGACAGGACTATGACCCACGACACCGATGTCATATAAGTTTTGATAAGCTTCAAGCTCTACACCACTGTTTTGATTCGTTGACTTCTGATCCTGACGTTCTGTGAAAAAGGTGAATCCGTTGACATCGTACCCCTCATAAGAAATTACATCCAGATTTGGTCCAAATGCAACTACTTTAATCAGTTCAGGCACATTCGTGGACTGATCGGACAACACTCTCTCTTTGAACCATCGGACAAATGTCCTATTCTGCTCATTTTGTAGTCTAACGTCACTCATGTTTGGATATTGTGCTCTTAAAACACACAAGTGTTCATCAAAGTATGGTTCAACATCTTCAAGATGACTTAGCACAACTAAATGAGCTTTGTTAAGAGTGTCTATGTCAATTCTTTTCAGTTTCCTTCCAACCGTGCCAACACCCTTCAATCTGCCCTCGTGTCTAGAACGTGGAAGTCCAATGGTATCGACACCTTCTAGGTAATTGGTGCAGAAGTCTACAACTTCCTCTGTGATAGTGCCCTCTATAATACTACCCTCTGGGTGACGACGGTTCTTCATTTTCTTCTTCAGGACACCCATGTACCTTTCGAACGGATACATGTAGCGAAGGTACAAAGGACCACACATCAGAATCTCTCTTACAAGATGCACGAGGAGATGTATCATTATGTCGAAGAACGATGGAGGAAAATACATCTCCAGCTGGCACATTGTCACAATAAGATCCTTTTGTAATTTAGACAGAGTGTCCACATCAAGAACCTTAGACGAAATGGATTTGAGGAAGACACTGACGTTTGTGATTGTGTGTCTGACAGCATCCGGCAAGATCCCACGTAGTGCAATTGGCAAAAATTCTTGAAGTAGGACATGATAATCGTGAGATTTCATTCCTACTAATTTGAAATCTGTCATGGACACTAGGTTTCTTATGTTTGAGGAGTAACCTGATGGCACCTTGATGTTGTAAAGGGTACTGCATAGACTATGTTTCTCTTCTTTAGACAGAGTGTGACAGGCAGGAGGCAAGAATGTGCGTTTTCCACGTTCTTGCGGGCCAAGCTCTGTGCGTATGCCCAACTCAATTAAATCTTTTCTTCCTTTCAAATGATCCTTTGTCTTTCCTTTTATGTTCAAAAGGGTGCTAGTGATACTTTCACCCACGTTCTTCTCGACATGCATCCCATCGATACAATGTCTAACCTCCAGATGCTGCCAGTACTGTAGTTCCCAAAATATTGATTTCTTTTTCCAGACACTTTTTTCACCACTTTTGGTTGGCGGCCCGAAGTTGTTCACAATATTATCCAACTTTTTGTAAATCTCTGTACCTGTCAAAGGCTGGCGCGCCATGCTGTGATCAGTTTTCCCATCGAACTCTTTCGCCATCTTTCGATACTTATGTCCTTTTGGAAGCATTTTTCGGTGGCCCATATACACGGTTTTCCCACTATGTTTCAAGCGAATGCTACAAGTGTTTTCACCACAAATCGGACACGCCAACGCCCCCTTGATTGAATAGCCTGAAAGATTACCATAGGCGGGGAAATCATTGATTGTGCAGTACAACATAGCACGCAAATTGAAGTCCTCTTTACTGAATGAGTCGTAAACCGTAGCCCCTTTATTCCACAAGAGTTGTAGATCCTCTATCAAAGGTTGTAGGAATACGTCAATTTTGTTGCCCGGTTGCTTTGGACCAGATATTAACAAAGATAACAAGATGTGTCTTGGTTTCATGCATAACCACGGCGGTAGATTGTAAATAACCAAAAGCACAGGCCAGGTACTATGTATGCTACTCAAAGTACCGTAAGGGTTCATCCCATCTGTGCACAAGCCTAGCCTTAGGTTTCTCGGTTCGTTACCAAACTCAGGAAATTTTACGTCTATGTTTCTCCACTGTGGTGCATCAGCGGGATGTCTCAATCTGCCATCCTTTTTCCTGTGAACTGAATGCCATCGAAGATTCTCTGCGTCTTTCTCAATGGAGAACAAACGTCTGAACCTTGGAATGATGGGCATGTACCACAGTACCTTAGCTGGTGAACCTTTCTTACTACCGCTGATGTGAGTTTGTTGTTTCTTATACCGTGACGCTCCACATGCTGAACAGCTTTCAGCAAATTCATCCGATTTCCAAAACAGCATGCAACCATTTGGACAAGCATGAATTTTCTGGTACCCATACCCATTGGGCACATCATTTTTTTGGCTGAGTACGTAGTCGTTGGTAAAACGTTGTCCACCGGAAGAACATATTTCAATAGTTCCAGGAGGTCAGTGAAACTTACGTCGCTCCAGCCATGTTTCGCTTTCAAGTTGAATAGCTTGAGGATGACACTCAACTTGCTTAACTTTGTAGGGTCACACCCGGGGTACAACGGTGTTTTGGATGAATCCAACAAATTTTCATGCTTGTCTGGCGTGTTAGAGTAATGTCGTTCCACATCTTCGAGCATAGTCTCAATGTCATCATCCCAGAAATCTGGCTCAATGTTCGCTGTAACGTCTTCTGGATCACCAGCAACTAATGGTGGCCATCGGGTCCGGTTCTACCCGGAACCGGCGGTTCTACCCGGAACCGATTGGAACCGGAACCGGTGGGAATCGGAACTGGAACCGAACCGCCTCAGCCGGTTCCGAATACGAATACATGTTTTGAGATTCGGGCCCAAACCGGAACCGGAACCGCCTGGAACCGCCTGGCCTGGAACCGTCGTCGGATTCGGAACCGAACCGCCCCGGAACCGGTTGAAGTTACCGTTGGGTTTTTAAAATTTAACCTCTTAGTAGCTGTACTCTTTTCCTTATTATGGTTTTCCCAATGGATTTTTACCTAATAAGGTTTAATGAGGCAGTGAATCATATAATAAAATTCTCTTTGTCCTTATTTTTGTAAATTCAATAAAAATTCCTAAGTCTTTGTTTCTTACCATTTAAGATTATAAACTTGAAGAATATCTATCTAGGAGTAAAGTGGATGAAAAGAGCACATGTGCACTCAAACGGATCTCAAATCGGAGCTAAACGAAGCAACTGGAGCGATCGAATCTTTCCGGAACCGGTCGGAACCGATCAGAACCGAAAACCGGAACCGGCTGGAACCGGCCGGAACCGGTTTTCGACCGAATCCGAAGCGAATCCAGATTTCAGAACCGGAACCGGAACCGTAACCGGAACCGCCCAGACCGGTTCCGAATACGAATACACATTTTCTGGAACCGGAACCGGTGGAACCGGACCCGTGGCCACCATTCCAGCAACTGTATCATCTCCAAGTTCTGTTTCTGTGTTTGCCTGACCATTATCCCCTTCGTCAGGCTTAAAACATCGAACGCACTCTGACCATGCCATCGGATTATGTCTTGGAAATCTTTTGTAAAACCGCGGCGGATCAGATGTCCTTAATTGTTTCAACGCCGCGATATCTCAGATTGTTTTGGCAGTCGATACACGGACAAAATATGTATCTCTGTCTGTAGGTTTCAGATTGTTCGCCAACACCGTGCATAACTTATTAACTCCTTCTAAAAACTTGTCGTCCAAATTTCCGTTGTAAATCCATGAACGTTCCATCTCCTTCTAGCTATTTATATGAAGGCAGCCATTTCATACCGTCACCCGTGGCAGAGTCTTTACACTTTTGTATCTTATCAACCTAAATCCATCCATGAGTATTAAATCCCCCGGTGACGTGTTTTAATATGTAATTTATTGAAAATTTCGGCAGCATCTCCCTACAGTTCTTCAAATGCACGATATTATGATATTAATCAATAATATATGCATTCGAAGAACAATAAAGAGATACTGCTGAAATAATCAATAAAGTACATATTAAAAGCACATTCACACCCTAGGTGTGTGATTTAACAATCGTGGACAGTCCGACAGGGACTGCGAAGATATACCTCTATTAGGTATATCTTGGGCGGATAACTATGTTTGGTAGTTTGTCAAATATTATGTATATATATAAATCTTACCTGGTAGACGATTAGCCGATGCTAACGGTTGAGGTCGGAAGCCTAAATAAAGTCGTAGTCCTGATGCATAAATGAAAAACGACAACATTAGAATTCATCAAAAAATCAAGGTTAAATGCTAGCTAAACCGCGGAAAAAAAATCGACAGCATCTCCCCTATATTTCTAACGTCTCCAAATCAGTTTTATCAAAGTCAAATTCGCACGCACCATCTAGAACTGGTAACATACATAAACTTATCTTCACTGATGTATTTAGTTTACAGAAACAGAAGTCTAAGTTTTAAAACTGAAACTGAGGTCGATGTTCCTTCCTTCTGTTTATTTAATTCAATATATTGGCTAGCCCTTCTCATGTGTTTATGTCTAAGCTATTAGGTTCAATAGTTTTTCACTTCTCTAAACAGCCCCAACATCTTTCTGTTGCCTCTACTGAACAGATTCCACAGAACTCAAACAGAAATAGAAACTGAAAGAAAAGAAACGACAGACAGAGATGGTGTATGACTCCTCTCTGTTTGTTCACGTGTTTTGATTCTCAAACCTTTCTAAACTGTCGATCCTGTCAATTTGGTGTGTTATAAAGTTTCTAACTCAACTAAACCCAGGCAACTTTGTTACAGATGCAGAATTAGTCAGAACCTGATCTGATAGGAAACTGAAGCTGAAATCCAAACTGAAATCAAAACAGAAACTGAGTTGTGTTCTTGCTTTCTTCCCTGTCTGTTTTGTTTTTTCTTTCAACTGATTATACTTCTCCTAACTCCTTACCCAGTTACTTAAATATTCCATTAAGCTTTAAAATCCAGACCAAAACTCAAACAACTTGTTACAGTTCTGTTCCATTCATGAAACTGAGATTTGCTACAGTTCTGTTCCATTCATTTTTCAGGAATCGGTAATATACTTGAACTTACTTTCTTTCCTGTGGCAGTTTTAAGTAGTAGCATTTTTAAAACTACACTATTATGTATTAATTGTAATACTAAATGCTAATAATAAATAAATACAGTAGTTTACAGATTGGTTTGCAAAATTACCGTAACTAAGCACCAAAGTGGGCAAGTAGTGTAGAAATCAGCCCACGAACTAGGTCGCAATTAACTGTGAATCTGGGCACAAATATATGAACAAGGTTAGAACATTTGCCATTACACTCTCAGGATTCGATACAAACGAGGTTAGAACTTGCAATCGAAATGCATGTATATGAACAAAGTTAGAAAAAAACGACAATCAATCGATCGCATACCCAATACGCGATAGAACGTCGACGGTGAGACCAGTGGTAGATGGGTGGTGACCGGCGGCGATGGGAGTGACAAAGGTGTGGGAGCGACGGCGGTGATGGCCGTTAGCAAGGTGACGGGAGAGGGAGGCGATTTCAAGTGAGGAAGATAGCGCGAAAGAGAAGAAGAGTTACTGTGAGTAGAGTGTGCAGAGTGTAGGCAAATGTTTTAAATGGACTTTAGATTACAGTTTACATGTAAACCGTAAACTAAAGTCACACTTTACATGACGGTTCCCAAAAAAACCGTAATCTAAAGTGTAACGAAATTAAAAAAAAAGCACGATAATTATTTGGCATATGTTGGGTTTCAAACATAGGTAACACATTAATAAAAGTTTTTATTAATCTAAAATACACTGGTAAAACGACGTCGTTAACCGTAATCTAAAGTGTAACGAAATTAAAAAAATAGCGCGATAATTATTTGGCATATGTTGGGTTTCAAACATAGGTAACACATTAATATAAAGTTTTTATTAATCTAAAATCACTGGTAAAACGACGTCGTTACCTGTAATTTAGATTACGCGGAGTCAAAAAAATCAAATAATACGGGAAATATTTGGCGTCAGGTCAAAACGACGTCATTGACCATCAGTCGGAGGTAGGCGCGCCTTTTTAGGACGGACTTTAGATGACGGTTATTAGTGAAACCGTAATCTAAAGTCCGTTGACCGTAAAGCGCGCGTCAACACGGGACTTTAGATTACGTTTCACTAATTAACCGTCATCTAAAGTCCGTCCTAAAAAAGGTTGTGTCCTACCTCCGATCGATTATTGATTACGGTTAATTCAATCATCGTCGCTATTAATTCCGGCCTTCCTATTAATCACGGTGTCTGTTAAAGCCGTGATTAAATCACCATCATTAAAGGCTCGCGTTCCACCAGTGATGTCAAATTCTACCTAGAACTAGAACACTTAAGAACTAGAAACTAGGTAGAAAACATATTCTTAAAACAGATTTTTAATGGAGCTTGGTAGTGGGTAGGTTAGGAGAGGTGTATAATGTATTATAAGCCTTAGGAATGACATTATAAGGGGGAGCTATAGAAGGAGAAAGTGAGAATCAAAATCGGTAGCATAACTATACTAGGAAGAAACAATGTAAGTGCTGAAATGGAATTTAGGAAACAAGTGTGTAAATTAGTATAGAAATGAGTAATGAGTTAATGGATGAACTAAGGTGGATTAGAAGGTTTAATTAGTGTTAAAAACATGTGGGATTAAGTGTAAGAACAATGGGGAAGTAATGGTTAAAAGGAAGGACTGAAAACAGAAATAAAAATGCAATTACTCGACTCGACCGACCTTGGGACCGGACTTGCAAGGTCGGTCGAGCCCAGATTTACAAAGACGGAAGTCTACTGGAATGGACCGACCTTGGGACCGGACTTGCAAGGTCGGTCGGCCTGAAAAATTTTCTGTAATGTAACCCACTGGAATGGACCGACCTTGGGACCGAACTTGTACAAGGTCGGTCGAGTCCAGAATCTCGAACCCAGAACACACTGGAACGGACCGACCTTGGGACCGGACTTGCAAGGTCGGTCGGGCCTGAATTCTTTCAGCGTATTACCTTACTGACTTCGACCGACCTTGGGTCCGACCCTGGGTAAGGTCGGTCGAGTCAAACAAAAATATAAAATAAAAAAATAAAAGAATAATAATTATTATTATAATAAGTATATATATGTATACCCACATATACATATGTACATATATATAGAAGTATATCATTGTGGAGTAACGAAATAAACTTAAAGCATGAAAAGAATTCATAACCATCTAGGACTTGTAAGAACTAGTAAGTATGCCTAGGGAAAGGTAATGGAGTAGGAGTTAAATAAATAACAAGTCATTAACCATGCAACATCATGTATGTTATAGGACTTGATTTGTGAGCACCGAAGGAAAGTCGGTTACAAGTACAACGGTGAACGGTATGAACTTCTCATGCCCCATATGCTACCTTGGTTACTCTGATTTGTGTGTTGTGTGCTAATTGATCACCAAATAAGATAAACGCATGAATCGGAACTATTATGCTTACTTGTGATATTATGATATTGTTCCTTGTTTGGATATTATCTTTAAATCATAGTTTGTATAATTCATGAAATGTATGGATGATAATGAGTGTGTGTATGTTTGATGTACTTTGTGGTGACCGAATAATATCGTGATTGGACTTCTAACTAATTCCTAACAAGCTAACCAATCAAACATAATAAATTGGTAAATTGGAATGAGTAGAAGTCCGATATAGTTTCGGCCATGCGTGAGGAGGCGGAGACACAAGAGGTTGGATTCAATTCCTGGCTTTTAATCTTTTCCACGGCCCGAACCCCTTAAATGGGTAGCATCCTGGATTAGTGAGCCACCTAAAGCCCGGTGGTGGGATGGTGTAGTCCCTGCCCGGAGGTCATACCGACTTAACATGAGTAATAGTAAGTAAGTAAGAGTAAGTAAATGAGAATGGAAAAGTAAGTAAGTAAAGTATGGATGTGTTTGAGTAAGTATTGTGTAATGAGCAAAAGAGTAATAAACATCCGATTAACCCGGATGTGCAATTGGCTATCCCTTGAGAAGGTAAGTACCGTGTATACTATTGTGATGCTGTTTTGATTGTGTATTGTAATGTGTATGAATGTGTTATGTATGTAAAGCATGTATGCATGTTAATAATGAACCGCATGTATAGTCAACGAATAAATAGTCGGCGTTCCCTTGTTAGCACGCGGTATATGCGAAGTTTATATGCAGCTTTTTGCTGAGCCCCTTGGGGCACCATTTTTAATATTTCCAGGCACGCGTGAAGGGTGAAGACTTGGTGAGAACAAGATGGTTTCTTTTTGGGTGTAGTTATTGGACTTGAAAGGTGTACCAAGTTGTACATGGCTATAGGCCTTTTTGTTTAGCCGGTGTACCATGGGGTACACCCTTTTGGATATTGTGGGATCATGATTGGTATAGATGAGTAGATTGTGTAAACTCATTATTTTTGGAAGCTAGTGAAAGGATGTAAATGAATACACTTAGATACTCGGTAATCACTTTGTAAGTATTTGATATTCGGTATTTGGTAAGTAATGTAGTAGCTCGGCATTATTTAGACATCAGACCGTCACTGTATTGTAGTGTAAGCCTTGCTAGCCGTATTGGCGGTTAGCGGCGTTGTATCACCCGCCGTAGTAGTAGTATTTCCACTGCGAGTACTAGGATGAACGGGACAATTAGACGGTAAGTAAGGGATTAGCGGTAGGGGTGTTACAAAGTCATTTAGTCATTTTGACATGAGATTACTTTCATGTTATTCCGGTGTACAGTTTATAATGAAAAATGTAAATAATGTATATAAACATCCAACAATTCATCCATTGCAATCATACATTCCACAAGTAATCATTTACATAAGCAAATACAATAAACAAGTAAATGAGTTTAAACACGAAAGTCACTTTTAGCGAACGGTACTCGTTACTTGGCCTATAAGGCTCGTTACATGTTTTTCATAACTTACGAGATTAATTTAGGTCTCGTATTATCGATTTAACTGCATCAATAGGTTAAGTCACATAACTATTATTCACTAAGAGTTTTCATGTTAGTAGACGACACGTCTTCAACACATACTCCTTTTTGTTTCTTATTATATGGCGGGACACCAACGGCAATAGCCATTCCCTTAACGTGGGAACTCCGAATCCTCCTTATGTCACCTATTATGTGGCGGGACACCAACGGCCGAAGCCATTCCCTTTACGTGAAAACTCCGTCCAATGAATAGTCCAATCTCATGGAAAAACGTACGAATGGACCTGTAAAAGTCATCCAACTCTATTTTGATCACTATGCGTAACCAGTTAGTTCAGAAACTACACTGGATTTTCACCTCATACACCAATTCTCCATCATACGATTAATTTGCTTAATCTATTACCTAAGATTTATACTTAGGTTATGGAGAATGCATTTTAATACAGCCGCCGTCGAGGTCTTACGCAAATACCTAGAAGTAGTCTAGGTCATATTCATGTTCGAGATTCAAGCTCTAGAGACCAGTATAGCCGAGTCTCGTTCCTAAGTGTTTTACTTTGGTTTATTATGATTGTAACATTTGTCATACTTTGATAAACAACGACTTCACCCATTGTTGTTCATATATATATATATACACGATAATCGTATTAGTTCGGTGGACATCCGCGCACAATTAAATACCGCGAGAAAGATGAACAAGTAATACATTTAATTTCATACATACATATAACCACACATATTGCTCTTAGGCAATTAAACACATAATGTCTGAAACCAAGGAAGCCCTCGGGATGTTCAGACCACACCAACCACATACCTTTCACCATAATAAACGTTAGTGTATTAATTTACGCTCGTCCGGTGCTCCTCGTAGTCCTACGATCTAGAATATGCATAACGCTACGCGTTAATTCATAATATTACCTTAATTCTGTATGTTCGAAAAAACATCATGTCCCGACAGTTAATCCCCCCGTAAACTAATCTAGCTAAGTTTGTTCTGGTTTTCCGGCTATTCGGGATTCGTTTAATTCCTTGTTATCAGTTGATAATAAATTGTTACTAATATACCACTTAGGATTAAACCTTTATAATCCTTAAAATTCATTTATAGAATATAAATCTTGATTATATATATACTCACTTGTGTATTATTTGTACATGTGTATATATATATATATAGAAACATAGTTTCATGACTATACATTACTCTTGACTTTATAATTGTCATTATCTTTATAAACTCTCATTTT
This sequence comes from Limonium bicolor, assembly GCA_023374045.1. Lineage (NCBI taxonomy): Eukaryota > Viridiplantae > Streptophyta > Magnoliopsida > Caryophyllales > Plumbaginaceae > Limonium > Limonium bicolor. Next base: position 171,907,766 of record CM041777.1, read on the forward strand.
AAGTATGAGTTGGTCAACTTGACCTCTATGATCAATTGAGTTGACTTGGTCAATTATGTTGACTCGGTTAGTTTATCCAAGTACACAAGTTCATATAATTCATATAATAACTCTTGAATTATATTATTCATCATTGTTTAATATGTTATACTTCAACATTAGAACTTTATATCTAATGTGCTATAATTTATCTTCCCACTTTATAACTTCTCCCATTTAATATTAGATGGTTCCCAACCATATTATATAATCCATTTTACTTCACATACTCTCTTAATATATGTATAATATACACAAGAATTATAAAACTCATCTATTAAATGATATCTTATCATTTTTATGTAAGGTGGTTAATCTCATTTAGTTGTGTTATCTTACACAAACCCTCATTAAGATTATAATCCTAATGTTATGTAACATTATATAGTACATTACTAAACTCCCAAAGTTTATTAAATACCCCACCTTATTTTATAATTCTATTTAGTCACCATTTGTCACATTATTTTATGTGAATTATCACACTTGTACTAGTTTCATTTGAATGACATATATACTTTATAATTGTTGTAACATTTATAACATTATAGACTATAATCTAAAATTAACTTCCTAACACTCTTTATTCTCGCAACAACCCACAAATCCCATTAATTACAATTTTACATCATTACTTATATAATGTTACCATTATATTCATATATCATATATTATGACATTTATACCCTTATATTATGTATAACATATGGTTATATTATATTTTATAATTGTCAGATAGACCCCTTGGTCTGTCCAGATTTATTTCTCAGCCCACAACTTTCTTTGATTACTAAATGACCCCATTTATTTCTTATACTTTACAATATCATAATAAACTATATATTATACACCTTAGTTCATTTAATTCCAAATAAATATCTAAAAATCACCAAAATTTTCCAAACAGACCTTAGGCTGTTATAACCACTATTTCAACCTAGAATTTTTGGAAATTACATTCCTATCCCATTTATTTTGTAATTTTTTCAATTAACTTATAAACTTAGTTTAAAGTTACAATTTAATTATTTAACTCGTCTAATTTGGTCATGGCTCCAATATGGTCAATGTTGACCTCCCAAACACTGCCTTGACCACCAACTTCCAATAATTACGAACTTACCCCAATTTTCTTAGAAATTACAATTTAACCCCAAACTTTGTAAAAACTTACAATTTTTATTTAAATTCATTTTGAATCCTAACTCTCGGCTATATTACTCCATAGCCCTCCAATTTTCGTTTAATTATGGTTTTCCCCAAACCTTATATTAATGACATACATAACTTTAAATGTAATTTAAGGCTTAAATAACATAATTAAAATGGCGTAAGTACATGGCCTTATTACAAACTTTAACTATAACGTAAAATTACATATAAATGTTCATAAGAACACATATATTCTCGGCTTTTCGCCCAAGTGCCCCACAACTTTTGTTATTTGCACTTTTACCCCTTTATCTTTTATTTATAACATTATAAGTCATTTAAATCCTAGGCAAGTTCACCAAATGTGTTATATAACACTTTAGTACATAAATAAGTCAATTAAACCTATTTAATCTAAATACCCCACGACTTTATTCAATTAACCAACAATAATTAAATTAAAGCTTTAAAACATAACATAAGTTATACTTACTTGATTTAAGTCACCAAGATTAACCAACAAGCTTCCACACTCTCGGCCCTAGTTTAAAAGAGGGCTTAGGTTAGTTTTTAGCTTAAATCTTAGACATGAGCTTGATTAAAAAGTCACTAGGGCTAGTAATTTACTTACTTTTCCAAAGATGAACTTTTAAGGTTTCAATTCCTCATCCTTGGTCAAGATCAAACCCAAGGTTGAGCACATCATTTCGGAACATATTTTAACAAGGAAAAAAGATCTCAAATCATATCCTTGAAGGCTTAATGATATAAGGCACTTACAAACATGAAAATGGACTTAAAGAATCATGATTTTGACCTTGGTGTTTCAAGGCTATATGAAGATCATTCTCGGCCTAAATTTGGAGTACAAAATGAGTGTTAGTTATCCTTCAAAGTTATGCTAAACAAGCTGATTAGAACAAGTGGGAAAAGCTAGTTACATTTACCTTTGAATAATTCCTTAAAGGGAGATTTTTGGAAGAATTTGGCCACCTCTTCAAAGGGTTGAAGGAGCTACTGTCCAAGCATGAAAAAGGGATGAAAATGAGTGGGAAGGTTCATTGGAATCAGCCATTACAAGGGTGGAAGTAAAGATAGAAGCTTAAAGCGCCAAACTACCTTAAGAAATGATTTTTCCTTTCTTTGCTCCACGAACTTGCTTTCAGCCAAAATGGGTGGTAATATTGCAAGAAAAACTCCCACTAGATGAAGGGTTGAAGTGGTTTGATTATTATCTCATTGGATAGACAATGAAGAGATGAAGAGAATGGAATATTACATGAATTAAGGGCGTACCTTATGCCATGGGAGTTGGATTTTGAATGAGATAGCTCAAGAACTTAACCATGGCTGGAAGGGAGAGTTTAGAAGCTGGGGAACTCGTTTGAATAGGGATGGATGAAAGAGAAATGTAAATTTGACTTTTAAGGTAAAAAAGTCATTTTATGAATAGTACATGGATAACTCATCTCATTAGGTAGATATTTTACAAGATTATTGAAGCTGTTTCCCATCTCCATATTACCTCCCAATATGGTAATTTTGGGGTCTTGATTGACCATTGACCATGCTAGGTAATTAATACTTAATTTGGCACAAATTGGGTACTATTCACAATTTGGTGTCAAATTTTGGATTTTTTTGTAAATTCTTTGAATTAGGGTTACTAATGTGATAATAAGTAGTACACATGTTGATTAGAGTGTATACAAGGCTAATTAGCCATCCAAAGTCAACTGTTGAACACTTTCATAAAAATGTGTCTTAAGGAGTTTGAGAGCTCCTTTTTGTGTTTTAACTCTTTCTAGAGTTTGGTTTACTTTGGTAATGGTTTTATAATGTTCATACCTTAGTTATAAGGCTTAGGAATCCACTTTGGGCCCTAATTGAGGTTAAACAATCCTTAAGGCTTCATAGAGCATAATTTTGCCTTAAGTGATTTTTAAGCATTTTTGCTTGTTTATGATCTTGGATTGTTACCAAATATTGTTAAGGCATATTTTATTCTTAATAAATCATTAATAGATGTTTAAATCATAATTTATTAGTTAGGGGTATTTCATAGACCACGGTGGTGCTGTCTTCTAGTGAAGCTGAGTACCGCGCCATAAGGAACGTGATTGCAGAACTCGGTTGGATCACAAGATTGCTCAGTGAGTTGGGGGTAGACAATATTTTACCAGTCCCGGTCAAATGTGACAGCCAGGCAGCGATTTATATCGCAAGAAATCCCACGCTACATGAAAGGACGAAACATATTGAACTGGATGTTCATTATGTGAGACAGAAATTACAAGAGGGGATGATGATTATGGAGTTTTTTAGCTCCAAAGATCAGATTGCAGACGTTCTGACCAAGTTGTTACCTGGGCGTGCTTACCCGCTACAGATGAAGAAGATGGGGGTTGAGGTTGAGTGCTAGTTAATAGGTGTTTCTTGTCTGTCTGTTTCAATTGATTGTTAAGTTAGTGCAAACTTGTTAAGGCAGTCACCTTATCAAGTTTGGGGGGGAGGTGTTAAGTGGCGATAATAATTTTGTGTGTTGTTAAGTTAGTTTGCTCTTCTATTTAGTGTCAGTAGGTTTTGGTGTGTAAGGTTATGAAACAGTGTGTTTCATTAAGTTGGGTTTGAAGGGATGCGAACTATTATTAGGTTTAGGTTTATCGTTGGTACTGTACATTACAAGAGAGCTGGGTTTTCTCTGCTATGCTCTCTTTCGTTTTTTCTCTGACTGTTCTCTTCTCTGAAAGTTGATTTGTCCAATTTCAAATGTCTGAGTGAAATCTATCAACCTCTGCCAACTATGAATCTTAGCATTCAAATCTCTTCAATCTTTCATCATCTTCCTTCCTAGCGTCTTTCGATCTTCCGGCCTTTAGTGTAGGAATGCAAATTAGTTTTAAGAGAATCTCCCGATTATCAACAACCATGATTATTCTTTTCCTTCTTTTTTATGAAAAGGATGGGTGATATGTGAGAGAAGGGTTGGGAGATGATAGGTTATATCCTGAAGACTTCCCCTCTACCTCGCCTACAAACCTCGTCTCATTTAGCTTTGGTCTTTCGATTCTACACAAGACTTCTTAGCTCCCTCATTAATCTTCAGGATAGCTATGTCGACAATGAAGGAGACCCTTGTAAACCTGACTTAGTAGTGCGACATGCTTTTCCTTTCCCATACTGAGACCATACAAATCTCTTTAGATGATGTTCCAAAAGAACCCCAAGATTTCAACCTTGATTTCAGACTTTTTGAGAAGCACTTTTGCTCAAAACGTGTTGACCTTGCGGCATTGAACTCACCTTGGGTAAGCTCAGGCTGACAGAGCATCATTTGAAGGTTAGTAGGGTTGGTTAACGCTTGTTTTTGATCCAGTTTTAGATATCTGATGAGCTGCAAATGGTAGAGTAGAAAAGGCCATTATCATTCACTAGCATCTTGATGGCCATGCAACAGACTTAATCTGATAAGGCTCCTCGAATCATGAATGCAAATGAATTCCATTCGGGCTTCGTCTTCATTGAGTGCCCTTTTTATTATATAGAATGGAAATAGCTCGAAAGATAGGTAATAATATTGGTCAATTCTTAGACTACGGGAAAGAAGGGGTTTTAAAGTCAAGAGGTTAATGATCTCCGTCTAAGAGTCTTGATCGATGTCTTAGAACCCCTTAGAAGATGCATAACTGTCTCTATGGCAGAGAAGGGTATAAGTTATGGAAAACTTATGAGAAGTTACTAGGGTTTTGCTTCAAGTACAACAGTCTTACTCATGCTACGAGGGATTGCCAGTGAATGCTTACAGATGTTGTTTCACTTTATCATTATGGTTCATGGTTACGAGCAGGTAAACCAAGTCCAGGTTGGGTACTCACACAAGAAGACAGTGAAGGGGGAGAAGGCAAGGAATGGCTCTCATAGAAGAACACTCAGAAAGATTCAGAAGTGGCTTTATTCCTTCCTAGAATTCCTTCCTCTATTTCTAAGCTTTTAGATTTCCTATTTGCTACATTCACAAAGGAGTGTGATATGCTTTAGGACATCCCTGTTGAGGGAGATAATTAGAAGCATAGTTCTTCTAAATCAATGTCGAAGTCCTTGGATGATTGCCAAGGTCGTCGGTCACCATGAATATCGATCGGGTTTTGGACTACCCATAAAGGCTTATGATCTTGGCAGTCCGTATATCGTTTTGAGTTTTCTTCTGTTGTTTTCTTTTGCTCTTTTGGTTTGTTGCATTATCATTTTCTTAATGTCATGCATGGACGGTTCCATGTTTACTATACAAGATTTTGGTTATCTCTTATGAACTTAGGTTGGGTTAGCTTTGGATTTTACCCAAAGTTTCAGATGTTTTAGGGAGAAGCTGGTTGTGCTTATGTCCCCTGATGGTCGCTCTGCTTGGGTTTCACATGTTTGGGATGAAGGAGCTTTCCTCTGTGGCACTAAATATCATTTGGTTCAAGATCTCCACTTGAAAGGTCTTAGAACTTCTCTAGGTTGCTTGTTTTCCTTGGGTTGTGGGATTTTGTTTGTGGTTTTGATGAATTTTCCTTGTGTAGGGCCTTCAGTTGCTGTCTTCGTTAGGATAGTAGGTTTGTAATCCTTTTACTTAATATATTAGTTGTTTGTTTCAAAAAAGATAAAATAATTTCTTCTCCCTCTTGAAATCAGACTCCTTGCAGTTGCTTGAGTTCTCCTCCACTCTAAGTTATCATAGATTTGTTGTTGCTCTTTACCGGTAATCATGTCACTATCGACTCTGTATCCTCATCGACTTTGTGCATTCTGGTCTTTCATATCTTTTCATCATCCTTCTTCCCTCTGTAAAACCTAAATTTCTCTTTCTTGTTTTTTAATTTGTTATTTTGCTTTGATTAATGGTGAATTGTGGGAATACAACTTCAACTTCAACTTTGACAATAGATGAGGAACATTTTTGTAGAAGACGGATTTGTCCTCTAAAAGGAGCGATGAAGTTATCTCAGTCAGTACTTATAGCATATTTTGATTCACTTTCATGACACTTTGCTTCACAGTTAACAAAACTTTTTACTAAACAATACAAATAATTTACATTCAGAAACCAATTTTTAGTGAATTCATTGTAATAACTTATAAACAACACTTAAAAAGTTCTATTAATCACTTTAATAAGACGGTAAGAATCACATTTAGTGGATTCACTATATGATATATTAAATGGCACATTATAGCAGAATTTGATTCACTATGAAAACACAAAGGATTCATAAACAAGAAACAGAAGATTCACTTTTTTATTATTATTCAATTTCAAAATTGGCTTTTAAATTATAAACTAAATTTTAGTTAATTCACTTTATGAATCTACTAAATTATAGCACAAAATCATTCACTTTGAAACATTGTAGTATCAGAATTAATAGTGTAAAGATTCACTTTCATTAAACTATCCAACAATACTTATAGCATAAAATAATCCATCTATAACTAGGTTGACTCATATTTAATAAACAAAACATGTACTTTGTTCTAATGCATCACAATAATAACTTTATAATTTGAAACTAAATTTTAATGCAAAAACTAATTCACTTTGACAACTAATTTGATTCATATAAAATAATCAAAGATTCAATGTGCGCTATGACATCACAATAATTATTTTATAATCTGAAATTGAAGTGTAAGTCTTGTCTCATTAACTCCACCATCCACCATTTTTCCCAACTTGGAAGCAAACATATGCTCTTATACAAATAGCACCATCCACTATTTTTTTTATCATTTTTCTTGCAACATATACCGAGTCTAAAGTTTCTTCACACTGTTGTGATTAAGTAGATCCATCAACATAGGGATGTCAATCTTAATCCGGACTCAAAATTTGACCCGAAATCGACACATAAAAAGCCGAGTTCGGGTTGAGATTTTTGACCCAAAAAGATTTTTGGGTCGGGTTCGATTGGGTCATTAAAACTCACTCCAGGTTCGGGTTGAACTCGCCAAACTGTAACTCAAAAAATAAAAAATAATTAAATATAGATAGTATGTTATACTCAATGACTTATCCTAGTGTTTAATAATTAAATTTTTTACTAAACTAAACATTTAATTAGTAATTTTTGATTAATATTGTACATAATAATTAATTAATATTATAGTATTATATTTTATTAAAATAATCCAAAATTTGAAACTAAAATAAAATTTAAAAAAACGGGTAGGGTTCGGGTCTACGGGTTTAACCCGCTTTAGATACAGGTCAAACTCGAATCAAGTTCAGGTCGATCTCAACTATTTTCGTTTCAAAGATTGAGCTTAACCCGACCGAAACTCGATTTTAACACCCCTACAGCAACATACAATTGTGTCATAGGGTCCGTTTGAACTTCTCTTCATAAAGCTTGGTTTACTAGCTCTATAGTAAATGTCTCCTAGTTAACAAATGTTAACTTACTATAGTTAACTATACATCAATAAAAAATTGACATTTACCCATTACTTTTGAGTAAAAGTAACATTAAGCTATTACATCAACATGTTATATTTAATGTGAATTAAAAACATTGATAAAGTACACCCCTAAAAAACCACAATACTTTTTCTCCTGAACCTAAATCTATATTTTCGTGCTAGAGTTGGTTCATAAAAATATAGAAAGAAACTACCATTTTGATTCATATCATAAGAATCTATTATGTTGCATATTAAAATAAGAATTTATACATGAATTGAGCAGTGTCCGTTGTTGAATTCCTGTCAAAGATTGTTGATGTTGTGAGCACCTGAATTCAAAAGTTTTGCGAATTCTTCAATGCAAAATAGCTAAGTTGTCTAGTGAACAGATTGTTAGTACGATGGTGTACAAATTCATAATCTCAAGAGGTATAAATCTTTAATAAATACTGGATCTGTTACACTACTATAATTCCTGAATTTCTCGATTTGGATCATGTAATCCCGCTCGATTTTCATTTGCAAAAATCTTTATTTTTTCCTTCCGATTTTTTCTCAAATAAAAAAACACTACAGATTACCCTTAGTTATTTAAATCAGTCGTGTGGATATTAAATCACGCCACCAAAATAGGCGGTGGTGTAGCGCTAGCCAAGGCACTGTCTGCATTTACCACAATGACTTATGTTTCGTTGTTGACACGAATCATCTAGGATCGATATTGTATCAATAAGCAAAGAATGCTGCCCTCAGATGTGCCACGTTTGACAGCATTTTTATGGCGTAGTTCTCGAACAAAGCCCAATGGTAGATATCTACTGGATTTGGATCTTTGTGAAATTGTGAGCATCAGTCTTTGCAATGGTGCATCTCACCAAAAGCGCCTCAAATATCAGATTCAGCAACTAACATTCTTAATTCACATGACACTAGCTCCAATGAAATAGCGCCTGGAGCTCCACATCAAATTCACACAAATGATCAACAGCAAAGCAAACACTAAACAAAGAATGCAACCGGGTTTTTGCTGAGAACAGTAACTTCTGTTAACCGTAACAGCAACATCGAAGAGGGTCATTTAGACCCTGACACTGACAGAATATGAAAACATGATATTATGATATTCTAAAATCAACAAACAAACGCGCATTAACCAGAGCAACACAAGACACCCTTGGAAAGTCTTAAACAGAACTTTGACATCAACACTAGCCAGCAGTCGCACACTTCTACTAGAAACTGAACCTGAAACAACATCACACAATCACAATCCCCAACAGCACAAACCCACTTAGAAACCACCACGAAGACGAAGGACAAGATGAAGGGTGGACTCCTTCTGAATATTGTAGTCAGCCAAAGTACGCCCATCTTCCAACTGCTTACCAGCAAAGATCAACCTCTGCTGATCGGGGGGAATACCCTCCTTGTCCTGAATTTTAGCTTTCACATTATCAATCGTATCAGAACTTTCAACTTCCAAGGTGATTGTCTTCCCGGTCAAGGTCTTCACAAAAATCTGCATACCACCACGCAGACGCAGCACCAAGTGCAGAGTGGACTCCTTCTGAATGTTATAGTCAGCCAGGGTCCTCCCATCCTCCAGCTGCTTCCCAGCGAAGATCAGCCTCTGCTGGTCTGGTGGAATGCCCTCCTTATCCTGGATCTTCGCCTTGACATTATCGATGGTGTCAGAGCTTTCCACTTCTAGGGTAATGGTTTTCCCAGTCAGGGTCTTGACAAAAATCTGCATACCACCACGGAGACGTAGCACCAGATGGAGGGTTGACTCTTTCTGAATGTTGTAGTCAGCGAGAGTCCTGCCATCCTCAAGTTGCTTCCCGGCGAAAATCAACCTCTGCTGGTCAGGTGGAATTCCCTCCTTGTCCTGGATTTTCGCCTTCACATTGTCAATTGTATCAGAGCTCTCAACCTCAAGGGTGATGTTTTACGGTAACAGTCTTCACAAGATCTGCATCCCACCCCTGAGACGAGGACGAGGTGGAGGGGGTTCCTTCTGAATGTTATGTCAGCAAGGGTTCGCCCGTCCTCCAGCTGCTTTCCACAAAATCAGTCTTTGCTGGTCCGGAGGGATGCCTTCCTTATCTTGGATCTTGGCCTTGACGTTGTCGATGGTATCCGAGCTCTCCACCTCCAAAGTAATGGTCTTTCCCGTTAGGGTTTTCACAAAGATCTGCATCCCACCCCTTAGACGAAGGTGATGCCTTCCTGTGGAGCGAGGCCACGTTCTTGTTTCATAATGAATGCTTGCTGATTCAGTTATGCTTGCTTACAGTGACTTTGCTCTCGAGGGGCATGCCTCCTAGTAGTGGATCTTTGGTGTCTTTCCTTAAAGTAGGGTGTGCATAGAATTGAGGTTAGAATTAGGTGTGAGTCCGAGATAGGACTCCAAAGTAAAAGGTTCCGGGATTTCCGAGGAACGGACGTTCATGTGGATAATTGCACAAGGATGAATGCAATCCTCCCAATCCATAAAAGACGGACGAGACACAAAGTGAATGTTGGAGGTGAATTGATTCCTTCTGGATGTTGTAGTCTGCTAGGGTTCGCCGTCCTCTAGCTGCTTTCCGGCAAAAATCAAACGCTGCTGATCTGGGGGAATTCCTTCCTTGTCTTGGATCTTAGCCTTGACGTTTGTCTATGGTATCCGAGCTCTCGACCTCGAGAGTGATTGTCTTACCGGTGAGCGTTTTTTACAAAGATCTGCATCTACTTGATCCAGAAAATTTGCGAGATTAGAATTCGAAAAACAAACTTCGACCGGCGACTTCAATAATGAATAAAACACTTGAAAAGAAAAAGATCAGGCTGGGAATCCGCCTTGTTGAGAAGAACCAGAGAACACGGATAATCGCAAATTTAAAGAAAGCCAGATCAAAACGATTTGTTCCCTTTACAGTCCGATAACAGAACATGAGGCAAACTCGGTCTAATCCCAAGAGATCAAAAGGTTTTATCGCCAGAAGCGAGAGCAACTACGAAAAAAGTAGATCTAAAGGAAGACAATCAAGAACGCCAACAAAATCAAGATACGAACTTAACAGCGTATTCAGAGATGAAAGATCAAAGACGAACCTTGAGAGGATTATTCGTATTCTCAACGTTGATTCAGAGAGAAGAGATTGAGAAGTAGACCAGAATTTCTGAGATATGAATACATACAGCTAGGAACGGGTCATTTTTATAGCTGTGAATACCGACTATAAACGGCACCAAAAGCCACTAATTGAACGCCACGTGTATCCAGTGACGCCGAAGGCGGTATAATATTCCCCCCCCTTTCTTTGCTATTTTGGTACAACCACCACTTTTGATCTCTTTTTCCTCAAGAAATCTCCACCTGCCCCTTTCATTTCTTTCACGTATAAAAATTAAAATCAGGAAATACTCTATACCTTTCTTTTTCCTAAAAATTTGTTCGGACCCCGGATTTTTCCGTTTCCGTTTTATAAACTATTCTATCGGTTTGGCGAGACTATTCTGGGTAACGTGGAACCTTCCTGAAGTTGACAACTTGGCTTCATGATATAATTTTAAAAAAAACAAGGAGCATTTGTTTGTACATCGTTTTTAATCAAAATAAAGATGATTTGTATGGTATAACTGATTGCTCTCTGAGGTTTTTTCGAAAGACCGAAAATCAGATTCTTTCTTTTAAAAAAATAAGATTCATTAACTTTTCAAATATTTAAAATATATTTAGATCAGCGGGTGTATTGGATAGGATATTTTGGATTTGCATTCAAATTTTGTTACTGTTTTTAAAATTTCAATTATACAAATTTCATATTGATTAATCAGATGTTCAAATTATGAAAATAAAAAATTTTAATGTGTTTCGGTTCCAACTCTACCACAATCATTATAATTAATACAACATTCTTTCCTTAAGCCAAACACATCCGAGTGGTGGAGGACTGAAGTAGGGGACTGAAGTAGAGGACTGAAGTAGGGGACGGAAGGAGAATGGAGTTTTCTCTCCGATTACCCAACCTGGTGGAGGAATGAAGTGTCGTGGTGCGCCGTGTAGGAGGTAGGACAAAAAAGGTTATGTAAGACTTGAGTCGGTGTTGTTTAATTTGCCCTTGCGGCACCCTAGGCCATGTGCCTATAATTATCAAAAAAAAATCATATTTATACATATTTACTACCCACCGTCAAACGTCACATTTATTATCCATTGTTTTCTTAAGTCTAAATATCATTTATGGTATAGTAAGAACCACTTTTTCTTTCTTTACAAGGTTGAATATTTTACTGGCTCTTAACCTCCATCTTCTATATATAGGCGTGTATACCTCTTGTACATTAGATGGATAACGAGTAGAAAAATAAAACAGTTTTTGGTTTTTGTCTAAATTTCGTTTAACTAAAAACCAAACTAACTAAATTTGGATTTCGAATCCAATTTCAGATTTTGAATATTTTGGATAACGGATAATTGAGTTGTGGTTAAATTTTGGATAATTCGGTTTTAAATCCAATTCAATTTTTTATTTTAGATTTCGGATATCCAAATTATCCAAATGTCACCCCTACACTACTCAAATAAACTCCTCATCCTTTCCATATATATACTTAAATGTACTATAATGTTTTTTCCTTAAAACAACTCCATTTGATTTTCTTCATTGTATTTCAATTACACTACAGGGTACAACCTCAATCCTACGAATTACCTATAAGAAAATACCCGTTTTTTCATACACACAACTAAAGAATGTCCAGAATACAAAGAATTAAAGAAAGAGCTCTTTCATACGGGCCATGGCTTCAGGTGACAAGTTTATGAGTTGGTCTCAAGGTGGTTGATGGTGAAGATTGTGAGATATGGAAGGTCCTTGATGACTCCAACAAAATGCACGGCCAAACAGAAACTACCTCTTTGTCGTTTGATCAGGATGGTAATGGGCATGAGAGGCCTCAAAAGCATGTCCCTCCCACCCCCACCCTCCAAAATGACCCAAACACTCCGGGGATGAGGTCTGATGATTCGAAGAAGGATGCCGATTTAGGTGGAGGTTCACTTACTACTTACGAGAAAATGGGCCGTTTGAGACCAAGAAGGAATTGTGCAACGCCATCATCAATACAAAAGCCTTGAAGTTAAGGAATAATATCACCGAACATGGGGCTGATATATATTAGCCTGTTTGCACGTCGGGAACCCTGAGAATGGTTGGTGGCTAGAAAAGGAATCTTAACAAGATCCTGGTTAAAGTCCCCTACGGGAGGTCTGGCATCATCACAAGAGTGAGCCGAATGTTAGGAAAAGGGAAACCACTCAAGTGCGTCAGGACCCTTCCTTACTCATCGATCTTGTCGATGGGAGAGAAGATGCCCAATCAGGCGATGGCGCAACATCTGGAGAGGCAACTCCTAGCTCGACTAGGAGTTGCCGAGGGAAATGACGCAAAGATGACATGGCTGAAAGCATAAGCAGAAACCTTATTTCTCTTGTTTTGAAATCTGTTATGTTTTGGTCATTTATGGCCTTGTCTTGTACTCGTTCTCTAGACTTGAGATATTACTTAGTCTCTATTGGTATGTTTGTTACAACCGCCTTTCTCATAGACTTCTAAATTACCTTATGATGAAGCAAGAAGTGGTGAGTTGGGGAATCTCCGGTTTATTTGGGAAGCTTGTAGTGCATTACTCAATGTGATATACGTCTGAATTCTTGGCCCTAGTATTGCAATCCATACGAGTTGTTCAAACATGTTATCCTGTAATATCGTTCTTTAATTTATGAAATATTATGTGTACGAAAAAAACTCCATTGGATTTGGTAAATAAAAAAATAACAATCAGGGCGTTTCATTAACATGTAATAAGTTTTCTCACAACTCATAAGATGTTTCATAACTGTAGGACAATGTGAAACTAAAAGCACCCTCTTAACACCAATCAACCTACCGCAACAATAAATTTTCTTCCCAAATGTAGTATGAGCCCTGTTAAAGATGATAATCTATAGCTAGACTGTAACCTATGGATTTAGGGTTCATATGATCTTATAAATTTTTGAAAAAAAATAAAAAATAGCATAAAAATCCATCTCACAAAAACAAATTTTTGGATCCCCTCCTGCATCGGGGACATGCGGCAATGGGAAAGGTGTAGTTATCATTCTAAGTGATGCGGTTAAGGTGTGCCCGTAGCAACAAACTCCAAGGTTGACTTCCTCTCAACTTTTGAAGCTCCTTGCCACAAGATTGTAGAATAATAGAAATTGTCAACTGAATCAAATCAAATCTTCAGCTGAAGACATTGATGCAACAAAGTTAGAGGTTAACGAGGAGAGCTTGAGGAGAAAGATCACCAAAAAGAATAACACCGCATATGTGCCTCACAAAGTGCCCTATAGTCACCCAATGTCTTTCATTGAAATCTTTGAAGAAAAAAATTTCAACATGTCTTAGATACATCACATATAGTTAAAGATAGCTACATTACATGTATATATAGCAGAAAAATATCTACATTACACCTATAAAACATGTACAATACACCTATAAAACATGTACATTACTTATATAACAAATATTGTACATAAAAATAGTACTTTTAATATAATTGTTTATTGTACAGATTTTCCTTATTCATTGTGATGATTTAATTGTTGGTTGTACATGCACTGTTTCGAAGAAGACTCTTCTCATTCTTAACCCCTTCAACACTACTCAGCTACGTGAGTTACATGTAAGATGTAACATATTGAAATACTAACATGAAGTCATGAACTATATTCGTATCCGCTAACTACTAAGCAACGACGATTTTTACTTTTATAACATTTGAAAACAAGTGAACATTGAAAATGATACAAATTTAATGACACTTATACCTTTAAATTTCCCAATACCCTATGTAAATATATAGTTACTTATATTAATGAATTAAAACACCTAATTATTCGTATAATAAATATAATTAGTCGGAAAATTCTGGATTTAATATGAGAGCATAAGCCCAAACCCAAAAAAGTGTTCATAATAGTCATAACCAGGTGCTGTCAGGACTAACATAACATAAATAAGTCATACCGGAAAGTTTAAACAACTTAATTGTTTGCTCTCTTACTAATTACTATAGTTAACCATATTATTAATACTCAACGTATTCGCTTCTGGTCATGATACTGGTCTTTGATCGAGTGACCATATGCGACTTCATCAAAGATTATTTGTTTCGGTGCGCTAATTCCCATCATCTCCATCCCTCAAGCAGCCAAGCTCATGCAATGTTTTTGCCTTTTCAATGGTGCGTAGCTCAATTTGAAAATATAGGAATAATCGTAATTGTGAATGTACTAGTATAAAAAACATAGTCATTTATGAAATCTTCGACATCGTAGATGTTTCGAAGGAAAGAAAAGTGAGCCCAATTCATTACCAGTGTATCAAATGCCAAAAGCTCAGAGTTCAAATGTGCTTGATTGTCGCTAAAACAAAGAAACTATTACAGTATAGTACTAATAATCACCAGTCAAGTAACATAAACAAAATCCTTCCAACCATAAGAGGGCAAAAACCGTCGATCAAAACGAGCTAGCAACAAGAATAGCTTGCCGGCAACGGGCTTTCGCCTGTTCGAGCCGTTCAGCAAGAGTCTCATCCTTAACAGAAGCTCTCACCATAGCTAAATCCATCTCCATTAACTTCAATACTCTGAAAAGTTCCGTCACCATTCCATCTTTCCTTCTCCTCGACTTCCGTCATCTCTCAACACTTCCGCCTCCTCCCTCGCCCGTTCGGCCACCACTTCCCGGCCTTAGCCAGCAGATCCACCGACCCAAAATTCCTACCCATCAGACCCTCTAGCTTCTCGAGAAAATCCATTATCACGTACCCCTTAGGTTTCTCCACTTGGGTTGGTTTTGTTCTCTTCCACCAATCTCAAAATTCGGTGGGGGTTTCGTCGCGAGGTCGCTACGGCGGCGGCGCTCACGAATTATGTCGGACGGGCGACGTTTCTCGATTGGGAAGCGATCGGCTGGGTTCGTGGTCTCAAATTCTGAGGATATGGATGGGAAATCGTTGGTGTCGGGCTCAACTGGATCACGGCGCCGTTTGCGGTGGAGGTGCACCTGACGGGAAGGAGTATAATGCGGGACCGGGAGTAGTGGATTGAGTTGTGATTCTGGGATGGGGTTGTGATGTTGGTGAGACGAGAGAGGAGATGCAATGAAGTGGAAGTAGCAGCCATGAGTAAGTAAGAGCGGGAGCGAGAGCTGACGCTGAGCACCAGCGGCAGCAATCTTGAAAGAAGTTTATGAACGGGAATGGATAATGCTGGGTTTTCATTGCCTGAGAGATTGAGTTGGGCCGTGTATTCATAACCTTGAGATACTTTTTCTTCTGTCTCGTCACCTAATTTATTTTGTCCTGTATTTTTTGTGTGCAGTGTTCACATTTTAGGGTTTTATAAATCTAGTGATTAAGGATTTGAAGGTTAGTAACTCAATGATTTAGGGGTAAGTAGAAGGTAACAGAAAATAAATTTCCATCACACATATGGTCACATGGTGAAATTTTTGTAAACTCTGGTATATATTGTGATATTTTCATATTTTTGTGTTGTTTGGCAAAACAAAATTATCACCTTAATTAGCTCTGTTTAGCTTATTTTGTCCAGTACAGCAAAGATGTTTATACCTACAAATAACATTAGCAACAACAATCCCCAAAAACTATATTAATAACAACAATAATCAAAAAAACTAACAAATCGACAATAACAATAATAACAACAACAACAACAACTTCAGTAACACCGAAGAAATAGTAATAACAATATCAACAAAACATCAACAATAACACAACAACAACTATAAAAAATAATGACAACGCCAATAATAATTCCAATAGAATTAGCAAAACATCATCAACAACAAAAATACCATAAACAACAATAACACCGTATATAATAACACTAACTATGATCATTATTACTATAACAATTAATCCAAAAATGAACACCAAAGTAAGACAAACGAAACTAACACTGACGTAAACACAAAAATCCAACACCACTAAGAAAAACAACATCAATACTAACATCAACATCAACGCCTATACTTACTCTCCAACCAACAATGTCAACAATGACAGTAACACCAACATTGACGTCAGCAAGAATAATAGTAGTAACAATGACAACAACAACATTAATTACAACAATAACAATATCAGCTACAATCACAACACAACAATTACAACAATAAGAATATCATTAACAAGAATAACAACAACAATAATAATAGTAACATCATCAGCTACAATGACAACTATAAGAATAGTAACTACTACAATAACAACAACACTAACATCAGCAACAATGCTTACAACTAGCTCAAATAAGGTAAAGTGTAGTCTCTTCTTTTTCTTCTCCTCCCACCACTCTCCTCCTTCCTCTACCACATTACATCACCATGTTTGCTCAGCTACCATACCCCACCTCTAACTCCGCCCCAAATCCATGCATGGTCACACAAACAAGGTCTGTAGGCTCCCCGTTCATCCTTCCATGAAGGTTTGCTCTATGTTTTCCTCCCTCCTTCAGTGAAGGTTCTGCTCTTTAGTCTCCTAGATCTTTCTATTTTGGGTTTGAACTTCTTGCTTTACATTGTCCTTTATAAATAGAACCTTGTCTTTGCAAAAAGGTAAATTCGATATACTAAAAACTAAGAAACTAGCCTATAAAATAATAAAATCAAAAAGTTTGTTGGGCTGCAAAATCCCGATCACAACAGTATAGCAAATAGAAGCAACTAGTATCAATCCGCTAGACTTGAATAAAGTAATCTAATCCTAAGAAAACTGGGAATCAAGGGTTGTTCTCTTTTTGAAATTAAATAAACAATAAAAAAAAACTAACAAATAAATAAAACTGATAAATGATATGGGTGAGCGAAACCCTGGGTTCAAGCTATTCTTCGTGCGTTGTTAGATTATGCAAACTTCTTTAATTTAACAAAGATATTGTTTGGCTGATTTTCTTAATATCTTAGATGCATTAAATCCTAATCACTGGAAGCTCACCTAGCAGAACACGTAAAATATAATCAAGATTCTAGTGAAACATATTTAGATGGATTAAGCGCAAAGAAATATTCAAACTTGAAGGAAAAACTATTAATCCAATTTGATTCTCCCACAAGAATTAAAGCACCTGAAGGACAACGTAATCAACCCGATCTAGTTTTCATAGACACAGATTAATAGGACCATCTTGTTAATCATCGATATGATCATAACAAGATTCGAAAGCTAATTAACATGTCCATGAAATTTATTAAAAAGCACAACTTAACTTTAATCTGAACAATCCAGAAATTAAATCTCTTATCAAATCAATAGAAGTATTTGCATAATCAACTAGCTACAACTACCATCCTTCCAGAGTAAATCCTTCCTAGATTAACATGTTACAAGAAATAACAAACAAAGATAGAAGAGAAATCATCTGGTAGAGAAGACTCATAATCTTACTTTGCTTGTCAGATTTAGAGACTCGCTGGCTGAAGGTTGAAGATGATGGAGAGTGGCGATGGTGTGGCGAGATTGAGAGGTGCAAGCCTCGTCGAAGGCATCTGGCGTGAATAGGTTATGTTCCCCCAACCCTATGTGACTTTTTATATCAAAAATAGGCATTTTGATCTCTTAAAACGTAGATTTTGAAATTTTGTACGCGGCATCCGGACTTGGAAGTTTGGACGACGCATGTCTGGACACATTTTCAGGAAGTTTCAGCCTCTGTCCAGACATGAAAGTTCGGACATGTTCAGACATGTTAGTATCCTGACGAGCAAAACTTGTTTCAGGCCTAAATTCTTAGTTTAGACTTCGTTTTGCTCCCTCATTTGTTGCGTTGTGAAGCTTGTGAAGTGAAGAATGTAATTCTATGACTTTTACCAGCACTTGACACATAAAATGCATCAGTCCTCATCTAAACACAAATGATAGGAAAACATATGATAAGTGAGAAACATTGGCCAAACCACTACGAATAATAGGCAAATTAAACCCTTCAAGGTCTCTATGTTTAATACTTATCAAACTTCCTCCCACTTAAGCTTTTGCTTGTGTCCTTCAAGCAAATAAAGAACAAAACTCACTCTAAGGCCGTAGCATCAAACCTTAGGATCAAACAAGTGTAGAAGGAAATCAAGCAAAATAGCAATCAAAGAAATAATCATGCTCTCACTGTAAGTTTTCGCAAACAGTGAAAGATAATAATTTATAAAAGCATGGAGAAGTTAGATTACAAAAACTAAACATAGAATGGCTCAAGATCTTCCACCAATTTAATTCCTTAACCTTTGGATGACAAGAAGTGTGAAGTAATTCCTCATTCTATAATACCTTTCAACACCACGCTCTCATGATCAAAATAAAAAAACAATAAACATTAAGATTAAGGGCTTTCCTATTGAAATACCCCAAACTTAGATATGGTGTTTAAATGATAAACTAAGATATAAGGAGGCTAAATAATGCCTTAGAAACATTAAGAAACATTTCTAATCAAAGAAAATATAAGGAAACACCAAAAAGAGCAGTTTAAGCAAAACGTGCTCTAAGCTTGGAGAGACATGGGAGAGTACCCAAATATTGTTCTAAGACCTTAGTAATATCCTAATGGTCATTTTAAGTCAATTATCAAAAAAAACCAAGCTTGAAAACTAGTTAAAACACAAAATGTGCTTTAAGGAGTCTTAAAGCACGTTTTTGAAAAATTGTCTTGTAAATGAGTTTTGAATGGCTAAATGTCCATTATTACTCTTTAATTAATATGTGTACTATATAGTATCACATTTGGAGGTCTATATCAATGGGAAATCAAAATTTCACAACAATGTGCCTTGTTTTTGATGAATATGTGAATTAATTAAGCTATTTATAACATAAGTCTATATAAGTGAGACATTTGGTCAACAAAGACTAAACTACCCTCATTCACTAAAGGGGGCCGGTTTTTAAGTGTGACTCACCACACTTATCTAGCTAAGTAAAGAGAAAGCAATAAGTAAGTTATAAAGTAAAAGTACTATTCACCTTTAAGATAAATATCACACATTTACTTACCTCTCTCCTCACTTCTTCATTCTCCCTTGTTGCCCACGATTTCTTGCTCTCTTTCTCTTCTCCATTCACGTAGAGCTCACCTCCATGAAGCTCCATCTTCCCTTGGCCACATCTTGCTCATTTTAGCTCCAATCCAAACAAAATACATATTCTTCTTAGTTAGCTCAAGCTCCTTCCTTCTATCTTTTCAAAACTTCAAGAGCTTCATTTTGGTGCCAAGTCAAACCACCATTAGAGGAGGAAATTCAAGTTTGGAGACTCCATTGGCATCTCCATTCTCTTAAGGTAAAGAAAGTGTAAGAAAATCTAGGTTTCCACCATTTTCTTCTTCACTTGACCGAAAATATATACTCATGGGACTCCATGTTTATGCCTTGTTCTAGCTGATTCTACTCTTCAAAGGAGAGAGGAGGTCCTTCTTGCTTCACATCCAAGTTGTCTTGAGAAACCAAGGTAAACAATCACATTAATACCTTAAAACATATTTTTAAACCTAGGGTTTGTTCCTTAGGGTTAATGTGTTATCTAGTACTCATTGGAGTCATTGGATATTGGTTAGAACATTGGCAAGGAGAATCACATTGGTGACCGAGATTGAACAAAGAAAACCTAAGGAGAAAAGCTTTTAAGCTTGTGAGAAACAAGGTAAATTACTTACCTTAAGTTGTTTTGTTGTTTAAGGGAATGAGATATGGGTATATGATGAGTTTAGTGTAGAGTTTATATTGGGAAGGTGCTATAAAACCTAGGAGAAAAAATGACTATTCTTGTGAACTTGTGACTAAGGAGCAAATGAGAAAAGAGATAGTTTAAGAATATAAAGGTGAAGTACAAGAAGCATTTTACTTCAATGGGAGCCTTGTTGAGTGTATTCGCAGGTTGAAGGCATATATATGTGGAAATTCAGTGGTTAAGATTATTGTTATTTAAGGGCCTAAGTGCCAAGCATTTTAAGTTTAAAGCATTATATGATGATGTGGTGAAGTTTTGGTGTAATTGGGTGTTAAGCTATTGTGATGAGAATTTGTGTGGCCTTGGTTGTTTGATGGAGAAAACCATGTGTTAGGAAGTACTATATACTAGAGAACCCATGGCAAAATTAAAGGAGAGTTTAAGTATTTAAGATATCCTAGGGAAATTTAATGACTAAGGAAGTACTAGGAATGTTCTATGGGTTGTCTTGATGAAAAAGGTGAAGTTAAGGTGTTTTAATGACTTATGATGATTTAGGTATCACCATGGAATATTTAGAATCAAGAGAATGTATTTGGGTATTTAGGACTTAAGCAAATGTTGGTGCACATCTAGGAAGGAAATAATGTGATGATGATGGAAGTTTAAACTTGTTAAGGAACTTTAAGTGAATGCTTAAAAGAGTTTTAGATAAGTGAGAGATGCTTGGGAGATGATGTTATAGTGGTGAAGAAAACATTTGGCATAGTGGTTACTTTAGGTATGAACCACCACCTAGAAACCTAGAGGAAAACATTACAAGTGTTAGCATTATTGCAAGGAAAATGCATAATGACTAAGGTGAATCTTGGTGGATGATTTAAGGTATTTTAAGGAGGGCTTAAGGTGTATTTGAGGTGCCCAAATGAGGTAATAACATATTAAGATATATGAGGAGAAGTTTGGAGTTGAAAAAGAATTTAGAAACAAGTTTTTGGAGCCGACCGGCCTTAGGACCGGACTTGCAAGGTCGGTCGGCTCTGTTACACTACCGGAAAATGTTTCTTCTGGAATCGACCGGACTTGGGGACCGGACTTACAAGTCCGGTCGGGCTTGTTTTGTGAGAGGGAAAATGTTTCTGGAATGGACCGGACATGGGACCGGACTTGTCAAGTCCGGTCGGCATGAATTTTGTACGGATTATAAGTCTCTGGAATCGACCGGACATAGGACCGGACATGTAAGTCCGGTCGGAGTGAATTTTCCAACGGTAAAAGGTACTGGAATGGACCGGACTTGGCAAGTCCGGTCGGTAAGTCCGGTCGAGCCTAAAAAAAAAAAAGGAAATTTCAATTTCTAAAAATGGTAATGGGTAATGAGGTATGCCCTTGGTAGGGTAGTAATGATTGGGACCCTAAGAACTTAAGGAATTAAGTTAAGATTAAGTATAAGTTTTAATGTTTAAGGTTAAGGTTGTAAGCTAAGTGGCAAAGACTTAAGAGGTACTAAATGGGAATCTTTAGAGACTAAGTGAGTTAAGAAGGTACAAATAATTAATGACCTAAAAGTGAATGAATGTTTTAGGTTTGTGAATTGGGACCCCGAAGAAGATTAGTCAAACAACGATCGACGGTGAACGGTACAACCCTTCTTGTGACCTGCTTGCTAACGAGGTGTCCCTCGGCTTGTGTGCTATCTGTTTATTTGCTATGACTAAAACAAGATAAAGCATGCAACCGGTTATATTGTTCTCGTTGTGATTGTGTTATATTTACACTAACCCGCGAGACTTGAGATTGCTACTAACCAAGTTTAGTACTTACTGAGTTAAGGTTGAGAACTAAGTATCGGTGATTGTTGTTTTTACCCGTCAAGGTTTAACTAACACTTGGTAATTAAGGCTTTCACTAACCATAACTTGGGGTGGGAGTGAGGAATCCGGAATGGTACCGGCACATGTGTATTGGGGGAGGTCGGTATCTGAATCAGATCCGACTTCCAAATAAGACTGGTCATTAGACTCGTCGCCTAGGGTCAACAATCGACCCGACCACCCGGGCTACTGTTTGAGGTGGGAGGCACATTAAGGAAGGCGTGGGGGGATCAAGCCTACATCCCCAATAAATTAAGAAAGGTAGCTTATCGTCGGATAGTGCACTGCTACCGGCTAGGGTTAACCAAGCCCTACAAAGATAAGCAACCAATTAAGGGCTAACCAATCTAATAGTGGAGAGGTTGGCAAGTATAAGATTAAGATTGAGATTAAGATTAAGATAAGGTAAGGAACTGAGATTAAGGAAATGAGGACCAAGGAGGGGGTTACTAACCCACTAAATAAGAGAACGCTAGAGTCGTTCATTGCTTGTGAACTATATATGTTCATCTGTGGTTATTGTTATTGCACTTCATATTATGTTTGTGTATGTAATCAATTTCCATGCTATCGACAATTAGTCGTCGTAGCCCCGTTAGCTTGGGGGCCATGAGAGGGTGTACCAGCATTCGTGCTGACCCCCTCGGGGGCTATTTTTACACTTGCAGGTAAGAGGCCCATGAGGACGCACTACGAGAGTAGGAGCGGTTAGACTTAGGTGGGGACTTTTATTTTGAGTTCGGGTTGCGCCTGTGCACCCGACTGTTTATATTAAACTGATGTAAGTTTGGGATTATGTTTGAGATACTAGTACTCGGTTGGTTGTGGTATTATGAATGTTGACGTGTAAGTTGGATAAGTGTTTTGGATAAGTATTGTAAATATTTAAGCCGGTATATTCTAACGATCAGACCGTGGCAAGGTCCAAGTGTTGTATATTCCGCTGCGATGTATTCGATTAAGTGTTCAGATTGCGATAACCACGATAGGCTTTGGATGGGGTGTTACACCTATCTTTGCATAATTATTTTCTTATTTTTCGTACAATTGTTTTCATTCTCCAGACTTTTCTCTTATCCCTGTAACGTTGTTGGGCCTTCTATCCCAAACCACGAGACCTCAGGTAGATGGGTAATGAAATACCCCACGGACTTAATACCGGATAAACGAGGCCTATTTTGGTTCAAATCCATGATCAGAGGAGTAGTACCTTGCCTTCTTCTTCATACCAAACTTTTATATCATTCCCAAAGTCACCAAGCAAAACTAATTTAGTTTGCACAATCAGCTAATCCACCAAATTTTAGTGAAAACTGAATTAATTTGAAGAAAACAATACAAACAAAAACTTTAAGCAAAAGATTCTTGAGGTTGTCACCAGGCTCAGTTTCAAAACTTCCACATAATTATCACCCAAAAACTTAAAATTTATTGGCACTAAAAGAAGCTTATCCCTCATAGCAAGAGAACAATCAAAAACTAGTGTGACATTAAGTGCAGCTGACATATTTTCAGGGAAAGGTCTCGACTTCTACACACTTAAGAGGAGCAATATCCTTATTGTTCACAAAATGAAATCAAGAAAGAGACCTTTCAAAATTGAAGGATTTCATTCAGGACATCACATACTGAAAATTAAATCAAATAAACATTAAAAGCATGATAGACTGAACAGAAGCAATAAAGATTGAGAAACTGAAACTCTCCTGGTATCTTTAGATTGAGGAAGGTTCCCTTCCTCACACTTAAGCTTGAACAACTGGGTAGAAACATTCCTCACACTTGCGTCCAAGCAAGTGTCCAGCCTTGAAGAGATAGGGAGTTAAAAATATTGCACCTACACACACTTTATAAAATACCAAATAACATTAGAAGCGTTACATTAGTAGCACGGACACCCACCACCACTTCTGACTGAAATAAAATGGAAAGAAACCTAGAAACAAAATTGAACTAGAAAAAAAATAAAAACAAACTTTACCACTGGGTTGCCTCCCAAACAGCTATTCAGCTTTGTAGTCTTTGCCTAGACTCTCGCTTTGTTATCCCAGATCAAAAATAAAAGTTGACAATGGCATCAACGGGGATAAGTGGACTGCAATCAGTAATAAGCCACCTTGATCAAAGCAAAATGTTACCTCGGCAGATAAAATAGGAAAATAACTACTCCATAAAACTTGGTGTTTGAGGAGGTATTGAAGGTAACGATCTTCTAGGTGAATATGGGGTGACGAAGGCTCTCTTCCTCAAACTTGAGGATATTAACATTTGCGTCTATCTGGTAAGGCTCAAAGATTCCGTCAGAATGGCAAAGTGGTGGTGGCTCGTCCCTCTCAAACTCTAGGATGTAAACATCCTCTTCGACAGGAAAGGCTCGGGGAAGAATCCACACCGATGATCAGCTACATATGAGCTTGGGGAGGGAAGGTAATTTGAATCTTCATTAGGTTGTTCCTCCTCAAACTCAGAACAATCCTTCACAAACACAACATTTGAAACCGTCACAACCTTCAATTTATCTTTAGGTACCGCATCTACGTTAGAAGAAAGTGAACCAGGAGTTCCCTGCTGCAATGAAAATTGAGTCAACTGACTTATCAGCCCCTGCATATTCTGAACATCCTGCTCCAGGTTCTGACTGATAACCATTTGGTGCTCATATTGACTCTCCTGGGTGGCCACCAGCTTGTGCATCATCTCCCGGAGCTTAGCATTATTTGAAATAATGACTTGTTGTAGAGAAGAAAGTTGTTAGTGACAAAGATTTTGCCCCTTGCTGATATTCAAATTGCTCCTCAATCCGCCTCATCCCCTCTATCTCCTGATAAGCTTCAAACTCGTGGGGCCTCCCACACCGAGACAAAACAAATCAAAGAAGTTGAAGACACCTGATATTCAGCCCAAGCAGGAGTATGGTACGTCATCTTTATTTCATCCAGCAACCTGACCAACTCATGCGCCATTATTAAAATTAGATAGAAAATTTAAAACAAAATAGATTAAAACTTCAAAACAAAATAAAATTGATTGCCCTTCTAGTTCTCTGCGGTCGATGAAATGTGTTGTTAGTCTCCGGATCAAGATCTCAAGATCAAGTATTGCGCATCCACTAGACACCTGCTACAACTATGAAGGGCAAAGGCGAAATCCAAATTAGAAATAAAATAAAACAAAACAGAAATAAACTATCAAAAATAGTTAAATAACTAAAAACAAAATAAGCTAGAAATAAAATAAAATAAAATAAAGATAAAATAAATAAACAATAAAACGAAACAAAGCAAGTGACAATAAACTTATGAAATAAAAAATAACCAAATAAACTAAAAATAAAATGAAATCAAATAACCTAAACTAAAACAATAAAACAAAACAAAATAAAATATAATAAACTAAAAACAATATATAATAAATAAATGAAACTAAATAAAATAAAATAAAATGAAAAAAGAAAAATAAAATAATTAAAAAAAAACAATTGACAACCAAGGCTAAGAAATAGACAAAGTCAAGTCTCCGACAACAGCGTCATTTTGTAAACAGGTAAATTTGATATACTAAAACTAAGAAATAGCCTAGAAAATAAATCGAAAAGCCTGTAGGGTTGCAAAAATCTCGGTCACAGCAGTATAGCAAATAGAAACAACCAGGTATCAATCCGCTGGACTTGAATAAAGTAAGCCTAATCCTAAGAAACTAGAAATTGGGGGTTGTTCTCGTTTTGAAAATTAAATAAATAATAAGAAAATAAACTAACAAATAAAATAAAAATGATAAAATGATATCGTGAGCGGAACCGTGGGTTCAAGCTATTCTTCGCTATTCATATCATGTAAACTTCTTTAATTTAACAAGACATTTGGATTGACTAAATTCTTTAATATCTTACTTGCATTAAATCATAATCATAGGAAGCTCATCTAGCAGAACACACAAGATCTAATCAAGATTCTAGCGAAACACACATACATGGATTAAGCGCAAAGAAAAAACCTAATTAATCCAGTTCGATTCTCCATAAGAATTAAAGCACCTGAAGGACAACGTAATCAATCCGATCTAGTTTCCACAGACAACAATTAATAGGACTATGTTGTTAATCACCGATCTGATCATAACAAGATGCGAAGGCTAATTAACAAATCCATGAAATTTATTAAAAACACAACTTAAACTTTAGTCTGAAAAATCCAGAAATACAATCTCTTATCAAATCAATAGAAGTAATTGCAAAACAACAACTAGCTAGAATAACCATCTTCTAGAGTAAATCTTTCCTAGCCTAACATGTTACAAGAAATAACAAACGAGATAGAAGAGAAGTCATATGGTAGAGAAGACTCCTGATTTTGCTGAGCTTGTCAGATCTAGAGACTCATGTGGCGATGGTGTGGTAAGATTGAGAGGTCAAGCATTGTCTAAGGCATTGGCGTGAATAGGTTATGTTCCCTAACCCTAGGTCACTTTTTATATCAAAAATAGACATTTTTATCTCTAAAAAACGTAGATTTTTGAATTTTATATACGGCATCCTGACTTGGAATTTCGGACACATGTCTGGACACATTTCAGGAAGTTTTGGCCTCTGTCCAGACATGTCAGTATACTGACTGTTTTGGGCCTAGATTCTTCATTTGAACTTCGTTTTGCTCCCCATTTGTTGTGTTGCGAAGATTGTCAAGTGAAGAATGAAATTAAGTGAATTTCACTTGCATTTGACACATAAAATGCATTAATTCTCATCTAAACACAAATCATAGGATAAACACATGATAAGTGAGAAACATTGGTCAAACCACTACGAATAATAGGCAAATTAAACCTTCAAGGTCTTTATATTTCCCACTTATCAGACTTCTAGCTTTTCTATCCTTTTCTCTCTTCTGAAGATTTATTTGTTTCTTATCTTGTTTTAAGCACTATCTCCTCCTTCTTTTGTGGTTGGTGTCCTTTTGCTCCATCAATGGAGGTTTGGGTTTTCATGTGAGTATGTGGTTTATTTGGTTTTCTTCAAATTGCATATATTGCTCGATTGGGAATGCCTTTCATCGATTGCGTCCATGCATGTTGAGCTTCTTTTTGCCGAATGAGTCCATAAAGTTTTTGAAGTCACCAGATGCCTACATAGTTGCACTAGTGCGAACAGCATAAAACACGGTCAAAACCACTTAAAAATGACGGTTCTGAACCGTCTTTTAAGAAGACTTTAAGCGACAGTTTTTGTTGAACCGTCTTTTAAAAGCTTCGGAACATAAAAATATATATTTGAATTTTGTCTCATGCATTAATTTATTAATCTATGCTGGTGGCTGGATTCGAACCCGCGACCCTTAGTAAAATCCCACATGTGCACTCCTAACCACTATGCTAGTGTGGTAAATTTGTTTTATTTATGAACAAAACACATATATGTAACATTTATAACATAATCTTTTAGTAATTGACATTTTAAGTGTTATTCTAACTTATGTTCACTCCCATACAAAATATAATAAGTAGTAAAACATCGTAATAAGTAAATAAGCATGGTATTATCTAAATACTAGAGATATTATAAGATGACAAATGCTAATTATAAAACTATATAATAAGACTAAGTTACAATGCTAATTATGAAATTATATAAATAATAAATATTTTGTTTCAATAATAATTACAATGCTAATGATAAAAGACTAATTTACTAAGCTTTTATACCTTACTTTAAAAGACGGTTTACTTAAATCGTCTTTTAAAAGTGCTTCGTGTGCGAATGAGCAGCACTTTAAATGATGATTTCTAGTAAACTGTCTTTTAAGAGTGCTTCGCGCACGAATAACAGCACTTTAAATGACGGTTTTGGGTAAACCGTCTTGTAAGAGTGCTTCACGCGTGAATGAGCAACACTTTAAATGACGGTTTCTTGTAAACCGTCTTTTAAGAGTGCTTCACGCGCGAATAGGAGCACTTTAAATGACGGTTTCAGGTAAACCGTCTTTTAAGACCTCACTTTAAGTGACGGTTTCAGGTAAACCATCTTTTAAGACAGCACTTTAAAAGACGGTTTTACTAAACCGTCTTTTAAGGTCTCTTTGCTCGCACCCACATATAATTTAAGACGGTTTTTTAAAACCGCCTTTTATAGGCCGTATTTTTTTATATTTTTTCCACAAGTGATGGATTGGGGAAGAGGTTATGAAGAAATCGAAGCCAATTTACTATGGCTTAGTTTCTATCATGCCTAAGATATGGTTGCAATGGCTAGTGTGTTCTAGTCAGTTTTTGGTCTTTTAGTTTCATTTTCAAGGCGGAACGCTTGTATTTTTCCTTCTTGCTCATTAGTTTATGCAGTTAGGTGTAGTAGAACTTTACTTTCAGTAGTCGATAGTATTTTTAAGATGTGGATTAAGCTTCTTAAGCCAAGTGATGGTTGGTCCTTTGCCAAGCTACTCATGCAACAACCCATAGGGTTTTAGGTTGCAAATAGTAGTTGCTTTAAATTTAGGCAGCTCTTAGGATGTTCAAAAATGCTTATGGTCTTTCTATTGTATCTTAGATTATTTAAATTTAATGAATTTGTGGGTATTTTATAAAACAATAATATTCTCACAAAACTTATTTCATTAGTTATTTGCTATCAATCAACATCAACTACTTTACCATATTAATTTTGTAAGTTGTTCAGTCAGCATTTAGGGTCATCATGAACTCTAAATACCTAGGGTCCATAATTGTTGTGTTTTGTAGTTGAAGTATCATTTAATGAGTAAAATAAGTAATTTTGATCATCATATTAGGTGAAGTTAGTTGATTTTGGTATCTAAATTCCAATGTACAGTTGATGGTCTTTATAAATAAATACAAGAGTTAGTTGGTAAGATTGTCTTATAATCATAAAAAAAAAATTAATTCACATATGAACAAGTAAACATATTTTTAATTACTGGGGAAAATTACATCGCCCACCCATGACGTTTAGCGAAATTATACAGCCCCCCCCCCCACGAGGTTTCAAAAATTACTTTGCCCACCCATGTGGTTTCCACAATTTTACATCCAACAACTTTTCTAATATTTGATCAACTTAAAAGATGGTTAAATGATATCCAAATTGATGAAACTTTACATGGATGATGCTAAGGTGTTATATTTTTTATCAATGCCAAATCCAAAGTTTTTTAAGGTCATATATGACCTGTGGGACCCAATGAACGTGTCTCATGTTTCATTGGGTCCCACAGGTCATATATGACCTTAAAAAACTGTGGATTTGGCATTGATAAAAATATAAACACCTTAGCATCGTCCATGTAAAGTTTCATCAAATTTGGATATCATTTAACCATCTTTTAAGTTGATCAAATATTAGAAAAGTTGCTGGATGTAAAATTATGGAAACCACATGGGTGGGCAAAGTAATTTTTGAAACCTCGTGGGTGGGCTGTGTAATTTCGCCAAACATCATGGGTGGACGATGTAATTTTCCCTAATTACTGATAACTCTTTTGTCTTACAAGCTACACTCAAGCATTTAAGATTCAAATCTCATCCTAGAGCACAAATGAAAACTACTCAAATATGGAGAGAAGAAGAGATATAGAAATAGAGAACGAGAAGAAAAGCCAATGTAATATCAAACACCTCAAGCCATCGTGGTTATCGCAAAACTTAACAACTTCTCTCGGACGACGCAGCGGATATAACAAGCACCGGGACCTTGCCACGGTCTGATCATTAGAAAATACCGACTTACCAATTTACAATACTTATCCAAAATATACAACCGACCAAACACCACCAACCAACCGAGTTTAAGTATCTAAGTCATAAACATAAACTTACATTAGTTTAAATATAAACAGACGGGAGCACAAGCGCAACCCGTACTCAAAAGAACAACCATCCTAAGTCTAACCACCCCCACTCTCAGGGTGACTCCTCAACGTACGCTTACCTGCAAAATAAAAACAGCCCCCAAAGGGGGTCAGCACGAATGCTGGTACGCCCTCTCATGGCCCCAAGCTACGGGGCTACGACGACTACGATAGCATGGAAATTGATTAGAAACACAATCGATATGATGCTATGATAGAACAACAATCCACAATGACATATAGATTTCACACACATTGAATGACTTAGCGTTCCCTTACCAAGCGGGTTAGTAACCACCTCCTTAGACCTGATTCCACTTGACCTCAGCTCACCTTAACTTACCTCAGTCTTATTCTTATCTTAGTCTCAGTGTACAAACCGTTTCTAGAATGGAAATGGTTGTATCTTATCTTAAACTTAGGATTTAGGTG
This sequence comes from Limonium bicolor, assembly GCA_023374045.1. Classification (NCBI taxonomy): domain Eukaryota; kingdom Viridiplantae; phylum Streptophyta; class Magnoliopsida; order Caryophyllales; family Plumbaginaceae; genus Limonium; species Limonium bicolor. The sequence continues at coordinate 171,938,339 of CM041777.1, forward strand.
ATCCTACCACCGCACCATCTAATGCCACCTACCTTGGACGGGAGTCCAGTATAGCTGAGCCGGCAACCGACCCTAGGTAACAAGTCCAAAGACAAGTCCTTAAAGAAGGACGGATCTGATTCAGATACGGACCCCCTATTCCTTAGCATGCATGACCGGAGTCAGTCCCGGGTTCCTCACTCCCCCCTTAAGTTCCAGTTAGTGAAAATCTTACAACCATGTGTTAGTTAAACCTTAACGGGTATTAACCAACTGATACCTATACTTAACTCCTTTTCTTAACTCAGTAAGTGCTAAACTTAGTTAGTAGTAACAATCTCAAGTCTCGTGGGTTAGTGTAAAGAGAAACACATACACAACGGGAACATGTATAACCGGTTGCATGCTTTATCTTGTCTTAGTCATAGCAAATAAACAGATAGCACACAAGCTGAGGGACACCTCGTTAGCAAGCAGGTCACAAGAAAGACTGTACCGTTCACCGTCGGTGATCATTTAGTTTATCTCCTTCCAAGTCCCGATTCACAAACCCTAAAACATTCATTCAGTTTTAGGTTATTATTCAACCCAAATTAATACAATTACTTAACCTCCCTAGACAACAACACTTACCCATTGTTTTTCACTAAGCCCTTATGGTTTTTAACTCAACTTCTAAGTGCATCTTTTCCTCATTATCTATTACACTTGTTCACCCACTTAGTAGCTATTACACCCCCCAAACATGCCCTTAATAATAACCTTATAACACTTCAATTATCATCCCCATCATTTCCTAACATTTTCCAAGCTTAAACATGATTTTTTTTAGGGTGGTCCGGGACCTTGTCCTCAACCTAAGTCCCGGACCCATACTTTGATCAAACTCTCGGCTGTTTTAATGTGGTGGTCCGAGACTTTGTATGGGACTCAAGTCCCGGACCAATGCAAGCTAAAATCCTCGGGTGCTTTTATGGGGTGGTCTGGGACATCTTACAAGACTTAAGTCCCATACCATGTGATTGAAGCAACTCTCGGCCTTAATTTTGGGTTGGTCCGGGACTTCACCCTGGACTTAAGTCCCGGACCAGCTACAGATTTCTTCCTTTTGTATGATTCTAAGTGTTGTTACACTTGTTCTCTTCATCCATAAATCACCCAAACTTCACACATGATCTTAGGCATGTTTTAATACCAAAAACATCCTAAACTTGCCCAACTCCTTCTCTAACCTTATGACTCAATTTCTTACATAATCTCTCTTAACACTTGTAATATTTTTCCTTAGGCTTTCCAAGTGGTGTTTCATACCTATCCTAACCACTATGCCAAAATGTTTCCTCACCACTATAACATCATCTCCCAAGCATCTTTCACCACCAAAAATTCCTTTATGTAGCTGCTTGAAGTTTCTTCTCAAGTTTGTTCCCTCTTCTTTAACACATTATTTCCTCTTCTCCTAACAAGATCTGCATATATCCTAAACACATTCCCAAACTGCCTTTGGTGTATACCAAGACACTCTTTCGATTCCTAAATCCTCCATGATGATTCCTAAGTCATTCTAACTCACAAGAACACCTTAAACTCACTCTTTTTCATCAAGACAACTCCTAAACTTCCTAGTACTACCTTAGTCATGAAATTTCCTTAGAACATCTTAAACACTAAGTTTCTTCATCAAATTTTGACATGGGTTCTCTAGGACATTGTTACACCTAAACACTTGGTTCTTCACCATCAAACAACCAAGATCACTCAAATTCTCATTACATCATCTTAACACACAATTTACACCAAAACTACACACACTACACCACATCATCATATAGTGTATAAACTTAAAATGCTTGGCACTTAGGCCCTTAAAAGACTATAAACTTAACCACTGAATTTCCACATACATTTGCCTTTGACCTGCGAATACACACAACAAGGCTCCCATTGAAATAAAATGCTTCTTGTAATTCATTTCGACATTGTTTAATTACCTCTTTTCTCATTAGCTCTTTAGTCACAAGTTCTCAATATAATAGTATTCTTTCTCCTAAGTTTTATATCCCTTTTTCATTGTAAATTCTAAGCTAAACTTGTTACCTATCCATATCCCATCCCTTAATGCATTAAAACACCTTAAGGTAAGTAATTTACCTTGTTCTTTCACCAGCTCCACAACTTTCCTCCTCCTTATGTTTTTCTCTTGAACAATCTCAGTCACCAACCAAGTTCTCCTTGCCAATGTTCTAACCAATATTCAATGACTCCAATGAGTACTAAACAACACACTAACCTTAAGGAATAAAACCTAGGTTAAAAATGTGTTTTAAGGTATTAAATTGATTGTTTTACCTTGGTTTCTCAAGACAAGCTTGGATATGAATCAAGAAGGACCTCCTCTATCCTTTGGAGAGTAGAACAAGGCATAAAAATGGATCCCCATGAGTATTGATTTTCGGTAATGGAGAAAAAATGGTGGAAACCTAGATTTTCTTACATATTCTTTACCTTAAGAGAATGGAGAAGCCAATGGAGTCTCCAAGCTTGAGTTTCCTCCTCCAATGGTGGTTTGGCTTGGCACCAAATCAAAGCTCTTAAAGTTTTGAAAAGATAGAAAGAAGGAGCTTGAGCTAACTAAGAAGAATATGTGTTTTGTTTTGGTTTTGGAGCTAAAATGAGCAAGTAGTGATCAAAGCTAGATGGAGCTAGCATGGAGGCTGAGTTTTACGTGAGAGAGAAGAAAGAGCAAGAGAAATCGGTGGAGAAGATGAAGAATGAAGAGATGAGGAGAGAGGTAAGTAAAGGTGGGATATTTATGTTAAAAGCAAATAGTAGTTTTTACTTTATCTCTTGTTTTCTTTTCTTATTTGATCATGTGGTGAATCATCACCTTAAAAACCAACCACCCCCTTTATTAAGCTAGTCATGGTCTTGTTTGACCAACTAACTAAACTAAATTGACTAAAGACTAAACTAGGCACTATTTGATTACTATTCACAAACTAGTGCACAATTGTGAAATTTTGGATTTCCCATTTATTTAGACTTCCTAAAGTGATACTAATTAGTACACAAGTTAATTAAGGAGTAATGATGGACATTTAGCCACTCAAAACCCATTTACAAGACAATTTTTCAAAAATGTGCTTTAAGACTCCTTAAAGCACATTTTGTGTTTTAACTTGTTTTCAAGCTTGGTTTTCTTTGGTAATTGGTTTAAAATTACCATTAGGATATTACCAAGGTCTTAGAATGATATTTGGGTGCTCACCCAAGTCTCTCCAAGCTTAGAGCACGTTTTTGCTTAAACGCTCTTTTGTGTTTTTCCTTATGTTTTCTTTGACTAAAAATGTTTCTTAGTGTTTCTAAGGCATTATTTAGCCTTCTTATACCTTATTTTATCATCTAAACACTATATCTAGGTTTGGGGTATTTCAATCTACCCCCCTTAAAAGAACTTTGTCCCCAAAGTTCACATGTATGCTTAATCATTCACGGTATTCAATTCCCTTAATCTTAACACCAAATCTTATATTCACATCCACACACCTCAAGACTCAAAGGTCTTCCACAAACACAATACATAAGTATTATACATATCTCAAACTTACCACAAAGTGTTGGAACTTACACAAAATCACATCTTAAACAACCAAACAAACGACAACAAGTTCGTTTCCTAACTCAAAAGCGAGGAAGCTCTACCCCCCTTAAAAATGGGTACGCCCCGTACCCTATACAGACGATCTAGTCAGTAAACAACGAAGGGTACTTCGATCTCATCTTATCCTCTAATTCCCACGTGGCCTCTTCGACATCCTGGTTAGACTAGAGAACCTTCACCAGTCGCACTGACTTATGGCGAGTGTCCCTAGTCTTACTATCCAAGATTCTCTGAGGAGTCTCCACGGATCTCATATTCGGTTCCACGTCAACGTTTCAGGTTCACCATGGTTTTCAGTTCATTCTGACATGCATCATTTAAGTTCATGTATTCAGCTGTGAAACATGAAAACATGCACTTTACCCAGTTCAGCAGGTCAATTCAACCTGTAAGCAACGGGCCACCCGCTCCGTAATCTCATAAGGACCAACAAATTTAGGGCTCAGCTTGCCCTTCTGCCCGAATCTAAACACTCCCTTCATCGGAGATACCCGCAGAAATACCCCGTCGCCCACTGCGAACTCTAGGTCTCGTCGTCGAACATCAGCATACGACTTCTGCCTATCTTGAGCAGCTTTCATATTTTCCCTGATTTGCTGAACTTCAGCCTTAACTTGTTCTAAATATTCTGGTCCTATAATGACCGTCTCACTCGACTCATCCCAGCAGAGCGGTGTACGACATGGTCTACCGTACAACGCTTGAAAAGGTGCCATCTTGATCTAAGCGTGATAGCTGTTGTTGTATGAAAACTAGATCAGATGTAATTTGTCAATCCAACTGCCCTGGAAATCTAAGGCACATGCCCTCAGCATGTCCTCGAGTGTCTGAATCGTACGCTCAGTCTGACCATCTGTCTGAGGATGGAACGCGGTACTCACTCAACTTCAGTTCTGTACCCAACGCTTCTCTGGTAGCTCTCCAGTACCTCGAAAGGAATCTGGTGTCTCTATCCGACACTATGGTCTTTGGTATCCTGTGATGTCTCATGATTTCTTTCTCAAACAACTCAGCTAATTTGGTCACCTTCCAAGTATCCTTCATCGGTATGAATCGGGCTACTTTGGTAAGGCGATCCACCACCACCTATATCATGTTGAGACCTCTCCTAGCAGGTGGGAGTCCAACTACAAAGTCCATGGAGATATCATGGAACTTCCATTCCGGAACTGGCATCGACTGTACCATTCCGCCCGGTCGTCGGTGCTCGAATTTTACCTTCTGGCATGTGAGACACCTCAAGACAAACTCTGTAACATCTGTCTTCATTCCCGACCACCAGAAGTATCTCTTCATGTCTTTATACATCTTAGAGGCTCCCGGATGGACGGAAACCGAAGAACAGTGTGATTCTCTAAGTATACGGTCTTTCAGATCCGTGTTGCCCCGTGGTATGCATAACCGGCCCTTAAGTCTGATCAGATCATCGTCGTGAAGTCTGAAGTCATATTTCTGACTCTCAAAGGTACCCTCTGTCAGTTTCTGCCTGACCTCTCTCATGTACTCATCTGTCCTCTGAGCCTCTCGCACCTCATCAACCAAGCTGGAGAAAGAAACTAGCGAATGGAGTGAGTGTGCTCGACGACTCAGGGCGTCCGCTACAACATTGGCCTTCCCTTCTTTGTATTGGAGGTCAATGTCATAGTCCTTCAGAAATTCTAACCATCTCCTCTGTCTGAGATTCAACTCCTTCTGAGTAAATATGTATCTCAAGCTCTTATGATCGGTGTAGATCGTCACACTAACCCCGTATAAGTAATGGCGCCATATCTTCAAAGCGAAGACTACAGCTCCCAGCTCTAAATCATGTGTGGGGTAGTTCTCCTCATGTTTCTTCAACTGGCGTGAGGCATATGCCACCACCTTGCCATGTTGCATGAGCACACAACCCAGCCCTCTGCCGGATGCATCACAGTAAACCTCAAAGCCCTCCGTACCGTCTGGAATGGTCAGAACCGGTGCAGTGTTCAGTGAGTCCTTCAAACTCTGAAACGATATCTCACAATCATCCGTCCAAACGAACGGTGCATCTTTCTTCATCAGACTGGTCATTGGTTTCGCGACCTTGCTGAAATCTTTAACAAACCGTCGGTAGTAACCTGCCAAGCCGAGGAAACTCCGAATGTCGGTAACCGTCTTCGGTCTCGGCCAGGTACGCACGACATCAATCTTTGCTGGATCCACCGAGATCCCAGCATCTGAGATGACATGACCCAGGAAAGACCTGGTCAAGCCAAAACTCGCACTTGGAGAACTTAGCATATAGCTGGTTCTCCCTCAATATCTCCAATACCCTCCTCAGGTGTTCTTCATGCTCAGTCTTCGATTTAGAATATATCAGTATGTCATCAATAAAACCACAACCGACTTGTCCATTGCTCCCGGATCAAGCGGTTCATCAGATCCATAAACTTCGCCAGTGCGTTCGACAAACCGAACGGCATCACTGTAAACTCATAGTGGCCGTATCGTGTCCGGAATGCTGTCTTCTTAATGTCTCCCTCCTTAATGGCTATCTGATGATACCCCGATCTGAGATCAATCTTGGAAAACACAGATGCTCCCTTCAACTGATCGAACAGATCATCAATGCGGGGTAGTGGATACTTATTCTTTACAGTCACTGCATTTAACTCTCTATAGTCGATGCAGAGGCGGAGGCTACCATCCTTCTTCTTCACGAAGAGAACTGGCGCTCCCCATGGTGATACACTGGGTCTAATGAACCCTTTGTCTAAAAAGTCCTTCAATTGTTCCTTTAACTCAATCATTTCTGCCGGAGCCATGCGGTATGGTGCCTTGGCTATCGGTCCGGTACCAGGTAGTAGCTCAATGGTGAACTCTACCTCCCGAGTGGGTGGCATGCCGGGCAGTTCCCGTGGAAAGAGATCGGGGAACTCCGACACTACCGGTAAGTCGGGGTCGAACTCGGGGTCTCTCTCTATGTCCTGGACATAGCAGAGGTACACCTCTTCCTTCCTCCTCAATTCCTTGTACATTGCCATGGCGGTGATGATCTTAGTCGAAGGCTCTCTGGGCCTCTGGCGGTATGATATAGTCACCCCAGATGGACTCCTGAGCAGCAGTCGATGCTCCGCGCAGAGGATACGTCCCTTGTGCCACTCCAACCAATTCATCCCGAAATAACATCAAATCCCAACTCTTTGAACTCAATGAAACTAACTGGAAAATCTTCCCCCTTAATTCTGACGATGGCTCCTCGGTAGAAGCGAGTGCAACGAATCTTCTCCTTAGACGGGAGCGTAACCGTGAAGTCGGGTAGCTCATCAGCGTCTAGCCCCAACCTTCTCGCAAAAGATGCCGAGATAAAGGTATGCGAGGCCCCTGAGTCGAAGAGAACCAATGCCTCGATCCCATTAATCGGAAAGGTGCCGGTGAGGATAGTACCGCTTGCGCCGGCCTGTGCCTCTGTAAGTATGCTTAGCGCACCTTCCGTACCGAGTCCATAACCTAATCGTATTTCAAAAGCTTTCATGAGTAACGATGGTATAACAAGAGTCGTAATAATTGATATGAACAACACTGTTATTTTATTAATAACCATCCTGTTTACAACATGTGCTTCTTCCTTACATCTCATTCCTTATCTTATACTAAAACATTACATAGCTAATATTGTCTAAAGGTTAAGTTTAACCGTCCTGGTTTCATATGCGTCGCATTAATCACTGCTGACGGTGCTGTATTCAGCTTAATTCTCTTAACCCCATGATACAACATCCTCGATTCTCCTCCCATAATTAATACATCTCCAGACTTAAGTACTAACTTATTCGCACGGTCCGCACGCTTCTGCTCGCCGTATAGAAATTCCGCATCATCCCCAATGGACCAAGACACTACAGGCATCCCTCTTTCGAGAGACCCCGCTGTCTCGTCCTTATCCTGATGTAGTCCGAGTCGCCCATCTTTCTCGTAGAAGTTTACAATGCAGATGTCTGCTTGTATGTCTGGAATCGGGTCAGCTTCCAACTGCTGAGCGATTCCACAGCTTGTGTAATACCGGATGGAACTCTTCGGTATCCCCGGTGGTGAGGCTCCATCTTGTTTTCTCGTGGTTTGGTAATTCTTGGCATACGGATTCCAATCCTTGCCTAAGCTCATCATCTTTAATTTCATCCTTGCTCCCCCTAGGTACTCTGGTGTATAAAACCTCCCGGTCCCACTCCTAATTGACTGCATCGTCTGATGATGGTTGTTTGTGCTTCGGGTGTCAGGTATCCCCTTAATAAAACCATACCTGGGCGGATAACCTGACACTGTTCGGTTGGAAAGTCTCAGGTCTTGATGTCGGTGTCTTCCGGGTTAAGTGTTGAAGGTATTGGATAGCAGATGTTGAAGCTTCCTAAGGTGGTAACAGGTTATATCTTACTTAAGTTCTAATCTTATCTTGCCCTCATCTAACTCATTTAATCACCGAATCATGCATGAAATGCGGTAAGCAGGCAATTTTATCACTTAAAGGTTTGTAGCGGTACCTGGCCTCGATGAGGGTTCAGGCTCATCGTCCGGTCCACCATGTGTAGTGTGGGTCCCGACTTCTGGACTACTCGTGGGTTCTTATCCGCAGCTTGCTGCACTCTCTTCTGACTGTCAGATCCAGCTCCCTGATCGGTCTTGCCCTTGCCCTTTATCTCGGGCCTAAAGGCTCTGCTAGTGGGGTTCCGGAAGCACTCGTATGCCCGGTGTCCGTATACCCCACAATAGTTGCATTCCACCTTGTTTCCCTTACAATCGAGCCCGGGTGGTCCTTGTGACACCACTGACAGATGTAGCGTCGCTGGTAGCCACCACCGGCTCCCTTATCAGTCTCCGATCCTATTCATTCAAAATTAGTTCTCATATTCTCAACAGTTGTTAAATGTCTCTTAACTCACTCAATATTAATTTTCCTTACCCTTTGGTGCCCTTGAGCGCAGGGGCTTAGCAGCATATGCATAAGTCAATTTCAGTGGCTATTCTGTAGCCTTCTCCTTTTCCTCCTTCCCTTTCTGGTTCTGGTTTTTCTGGGCTTGAGGCTGGTACTTCTGTTTCTTGTACCCTCCTTGCCCTTGGTGCTCGGTGCTCTTCCCGGAGTTCTTTCTCTTAGCATTATCCTCATCCCTCAGCTGGACGGTTATCTCGACCTTAGCAGCGGCATGATAGCACTCCTGCAAGGTAGTATAGCTCGTCGGCCCCATGCCGTAGCGGAGTCGATGGCTAAGCCCGCCATAGAAGCGGTCCACCAGTATCTGGTCTGAATATCCAAGACCCGGCAGAAGACAAAGCAAGGCGGTAAACTCTAAGTAATACTCGTCTACCGTCATCTTGTCCGTCTGCTTAAGCGCATCCAACTGCAAGCGCTTCTTCGTCTGGACATGGGCGGGATAGTACTTCGCTCGTAGCAATGCTGTGTACTGGTCCCAGCCAAGTCTGGATTGGCCACATGCTCGGCCCTCACCAGCTTCCACCAATCGCCTGCTGCCCCCTTCAGGTAGAACGCAGCTAGACGCACCTTGATCCCAGCAGGGACGTCAAGGGTCTTGAAAGCGGTCTCCAACTCAGAGATATACGCCTCAAGCTTGGCGGGATCAGTCTCCCCCTTAAAATGTGCGGGTCGAAGGTCTGCAAGGCTCTTCACCCAATTCGGTTCCCGGGGCTGTGGCGGTGGAGGTGGTGCACCCACACCAGGCTGATATCCCATGTGCCCTAAAGCGGCAGCTACGATCTCTGTGATCGTCTGCCCTTCCGGTAACTCAGTCTCGTCGCCTCGACCACGGCCTCGGCCTCTCCTTCCTGACATCTGAACAATCACAACTCACATTAGATTCGTATCCACCACTGTTTCGGTTAACGAATTTATAACGTCCGTAGACGGTAAAGACGATCCACATTTAATAGTGGTCATCTCTACTCACTACTCACTAAACTTCTCACGCCCTTAACCCATTACTTATGTCTTAACTCATAACCTAACTCGGTGGTTACTTATGTCCGGTATTTCTTGATCAGAGCGTAACTACGCTCTGATACCACTTTTTGTAACACCCCGTCCAAAGCCAATCGTGGTTATCGCAAACTTAACAACTTATCTCGGACGACGCAGCGGATATAACAAGCACCGAGACCTTGCCACGGTCTGATCATTAGAAAATACCGACCTTACCAATTTACAATACTTATCCAAAATATACAACTGACCAAAACACCACCAACCAACCGAGTTTAAGTATCTAAGTCATAAACATAAACTTACATTAGTTTAAATATAAACAGACGGGAGCACAAGCGCAACCCGTACTCAAAATGAACAACCCATCCTAAGTCTAACCACCCCCACTCTCAGGGTGACTCCTCAACGGACGCTTACCTGCAAAATAAAAACAGCCCCCAAAGGGGGTCAGCACGAATGCTGGTACGCCCTCTCATGGCCCCCAAGCTAACGGGGCTACGACGACTAATGTCGATAGCATGGAATTGATTAGATTAGAAACACAATCATGATATGAAGTGCTATAAACAACAATCCACAATGAACAGATAGTTCACACACATTGAATGACTTAAGCGTTCCCTTACCAAGCGGGTTAGTAACCACCTCCTTAGACCTGATTCCACTTGACCTCAGCTCACCTTAACTTACCTCAGTCTTATTCTTATCTTAGTCTCAGTGTACAAACCGTTTCTAGAATGGAAATGGTTGTATCTTATCTTAAACTTAGGATTTAGGTGATCCTACCGCACCATCTTAATGCCACCTACCTTGGACGGGAGTCCAGGTGTAGCTGAGCCGGCAACCGACCCTAGGCAACAAGTCCAAAGACAAGTCCTTAAGAGAAGGACGGATCTGATTCAGATACGGACCCCCTATTCCTTAGCATGCATGACCGGAGTCAGTCCCGGGTTCCTCACTCCCCCCTTAAGTTCCAGTTAGTGAAAATCTTACAACCATGTGTTAGTTAAACCTTAACGGGTATTAACCAACTGATACCTATACTTAACTCCTTTTCTTAACTCAGTAAGTGCTAAACTTAGTTAGTAACAATCTCAAGTCTCGTGGGTTAGTGTAAAGAGAAACACATACACAACGGGAACATGTATAACCGGTTGCATGCTTTATCTTGTCTTAGTCATAGCAAATAAACAGATAGCACACAAGCCGAGGGACACCTCGTTAGCAAGCAGGTCACAAGAAAGACTGTACCGTTCACCGTCGGCGATCGTTTGGTTTATCTCCTTCCAAGTCCCGATTCACAAACCCTAAAACATTCATTCAGTTTTAGGTTATTATTCAACCCAACTTAATACAATTACTTAACCTCCCTAGACAACAACACTTACCCATTGTTTTTCACTAAGCCCTTATGGTTTTTAACTCAACTTCTAAGTGCATCTTTTCCTCATTATCTATTACACTGGGGTTTACCCACTTAGTAGCTATTACACCCACCAAACATGCCCTTAATAACCTTATAACATCAATACTTAATCATCCCCATCATTTCCTAACATTTTCCAAGCTTAAACATGATTTTTTTTTAGGGTGGTCCGGGACCTTGTCCTCAACCTAAGTCCCGGACCTATACTTTTTTGTTCAAACTCTCGGCTGTTTTAATGTGGTGGTCCGGGACTTTGTATGGGACTCAAGTCCCGGACCAATGCAAGCTAAAATCCTCGGGTGCTTTTAATGGGGTGGTCCGGGACATCTTACAAGACTTAAGTCCCGGACCATGTAATTGAAGCAACTCTCGGCCTTAATTTTGGGTTGGTCCGGAACTTCACCCAGGACTTAAGTCCCGGACCAGCTACAGATTTCTTCTTCCTTTTGTATGATTCTAAGTGTTGTTACACTTGTTCTATTCATCCATAAATCACCCAAACTTCACACATGATCTTAGGCATGTTTTAATACCAAAATAACATCCTAAACTTGCCCAACTCCTTCTCTAACCTTATGACTCAATTTCTTACATAATCTCTTAACACTTGTAATATTTTTCCTTAGGTTTTCCAAGTGGTTTTCATACCTATCCTAACCACTATGCCAAAATGTTTCCTCACCACTATAACATCATCTCCCAAGCATCTTTCACCACCAAAAATTCCTTTATGTAGTTGCTTGAAGTTTCTTCTCAAGTTTGTTCCCTCTTCTTTAACACATTATTTCCTCTTCTCCTAACAAGATCTGCATATATCCTAAACACATTCCCAAACTGCCTTTGGTGTATACCAAGACACTCTTTCGATTCCTAAATCCTCCATGATGATTCCTAAGTCATTCTAACTCACAAGAACACCTTAAACTCACTCTTTTTCATCAAGACAACTCCTAAACTTCCTAGTACTACCTTAGTCATGAAATTTCCTTAGAACATCTTAAACACTAAGTTTCTTCATCAAATTTTGACATGGGTTCTCTAGGACATTGTTACACCTAAACACTTGGTTTTTCACCATCAAACAACCAAGATCACTCAAATTCTCATTACATCATCTTAACACACAATTTACACCAAAACTACACCACATCATCATATAGTGTATAAACTTAAAATGCTTGGCACTTAGGCCCTTAAATGACTATAAACTTAACCACTGAATTTCCACATATATTTGCCTTTGACCTGCGAATACACACAACAAGGCTCCCATTGAAATAAAATGCTTCTTGTAATTCATTTCGACATTGTTTAACTACCTCTTTTCTCATTAGCTCTTTAGTCACAAGTTCTCAATATAATAGTATTCTTTCTCCTAAGTTTTATATCCCTTTTTCATTGTAATTCTAAGCTAAACTTGTTACCTATCCATATCCCATCCCTTAATGCATTAAAACACCTTAAGGTAAGTAATTTACCTTGTTCTTTCACCAGCTCCACAACTTTCCTCCTTAGGTTTTTCTCTTGAACAATCTCGGTCACCAACAAAGTTCTCCTTGCCAATGTTCTAACCAATATTCAATGACTCCAATGAGTACAAAACAACACACTAACCTTAAGGAATAAAACCTAGGTTAAAAATGTGTTTTAAGGTATTAAATTGATTGTTTTACCTTGGTTTCTCAAGACAAGCTTGGATATGAATCAAGAAGGACCTCCTCTATCCTTTGGAGAGTAGAACAAGGCATAAAAATGGAGCCACATGAGTATTGATTTTCGGTAATGGAGAAAAAATGGTGGAAACCTAGATTTTCTTACATATTCTTTACCTTAAGTGAATGGAGAAGCCAATGGAGTCTCCAAGCTTGAGTTTCCTCCTCCAATGGTGGTTTGGCTTGGCACCAAATCAAAGCTCTAGAAGTTTTTGAAAAGATAGAAAGGAGGAGCTTGAGCTAACTAAGAAGAATATGTGTTTTGTTTTGGTTTTGGAGCTAAAATGAGCAAGTAGTGATCAAAGCTAGATGGAGCTAGCATGGAGGCTGAGTTTTACGTGAGAGAGAAGAAAGAGATCAAGAGAAATCAGTGGAGAAGATGAAAGAATGAAGAGATGAGGAGAGAGGTAAGTAAAGGTGGGATATTTATGTTAAAGCAAATAGTAGTTTTTACTTTATCTCTTGTTTTCTTTTCTTATTTGATCATGTGGTGAATCATCACCTTAAAAACCGGCCACCCCCTTTAATTAAGCTAGTCATGGTCTTGTTTGACCAACTAACTAAACTAAATTGACTAAAGACTAAACTAGGCACTATTTGATTACTATTCACAAACTAGTGCACATAATTGTGAAATTTTTGATTTCCCATTGATTTAGACTTCCTAAAGTGATACTAATTAGTACACAAGTTAATTAAGGAGTAATGATGGACATTTAGCCACTCAAAACCCATTTACAAGACAATTTTTCAAAAATGTGCTTTAAGACTCCTTAAAGCACATTTATGTTTTAACTTGTTTTCAAGCTTGGTTTTCTTTGGTAATTGGTTTAAAATGACCATTAGGATATTACCAAGGTCTTAGAATGATATTTGGGTGCTCACCCAAGTCTCTCCAAGCTTAGAGCATGCTTTGCTTAAACCGCTCTTTTGGTGTTTCCTTATGTTTTCTTTGACTAAAAATGTTTCTTAGTGTTTATAAGGCATTATTTAGCCTTATTATACCTTAGTTTATCATCTAAACACTATATCTAGGTTTGGGGTATTTCACTGTTGGAGGTGGTGGGAAGCTTGGGGGAGATCTTCTTCTTCTTCTCCCCTCAAAATCGTCTCTCTTTCTTGTGTTTGGAGCTATGGAAGTGCTGAATGGAGAATAGTGGAATGAGGGCAAAATCAGCAGTTCTGCAAATTTTTTCTTTCCGACCGACCCACATGGGTCGGTCCAGTGGGTCGGTCACCCCTCTAAAGAAGACAGCACGTGAGCATTTTTATTTGTGACCGACCCAGGTGGATCGGTCTCTCTTGGGTCAGTCCATTCCAGTGGCTTAGGGTTGATTCCAACCGACCCAAGTGGGTCGATCCTCCTGGGTCAGTCCGTTCCAGAAGCTTGGAGACGAGCTCGACTGACCGACATGGGTCGGCCACTTGGGTCAGTCTGCTTCAGAAGGGCCAATTGTCTACCGAAGGCTTCCTGAACTGCTCCTTCATTCTCGATTTGCTTCCTACAATGTTGGATCTTGGCTAGAAGGTGTATTTGGTCTCAAAAGCAAGCTCAAATGAGCTTTTACCTATATTGTAACCAAAAGAGTATAAGTTCATCAATATTAATGAAATGCTCTATAAGGTGGTGAAATAGGTCAACAATTGAGGGAAATGAAGGTAACTAAAGACCCTATAATTACAATATTTCACCACTTATCAAAGCCTCACAGATATTAGGCCTGCTGTTTCTTGTGCTTTTTTAGTAGCAGTGAATGATGAGTCTTTTGATAGAGTTTTGAAAGAAGTGGAGCCTGGGTCTTATAAAGAAACAGTTATTTCTACTCATTGGCGAGAGGCCATGCAAAATGAATTTGATTCTCTTAAGGCGAATAACACTTGGGAGGTTGTTGATTTGCCAAGAGGGAAGAAAACTCTTGGTTGTAAATGGGTTTATAAAATTAAACTCAAGTCTAATGGAATTCTTGAGTGTTATAAGGCATGTTTGGTGGCCAAAGGTTTTATGCAGAGCTATGGTTTGGATTATCATGAGACTTTTTCTCCTGTTGTTAAAATGACTACCTTTCGAGCGATTCTCATTGTCGTGATTCATAAAGGGTGGATTGTCAACCAACTGGATGTCAATAATACTTTCTTGCATGGTGATTTGGATGGGGATGTTTATATGAAAGTACCTTCAGGGTTAGATGTTCAAGGGCATAACAATGCATGCTTGTTAAAGAGTACGCTCTATGGATTAAAACACGCTTCACGTCAATGGTTTTCCAAACTTGCTCATTTTCTTAAGACTCTTGGCTTTAGCCAATCCAAGAATGACTATTCGTTGTTCCACAAGAAAAATGGAGTTTGGTTATTTTATGTAGCAGTTTATGTTGATGACATGCTACTAGTTGGAACACATCAAGAAGACATTAATCTTCTTAATCAAGCCTTGGATGATAATTTCAAGATTAAAGACCATGTGCATTTGCATTAATTCTTGGGATTAAATTTTTGCATACGCCTCATGGTATTATTTTGTCTCAACGAAAGTTCTTTCATGATCTTCTGAAGGAAAATGATTGTGAATCTAGCAAAGTGGCAGCTGGTCCGATGCAAGTTGGGCTTTCTCTGCGTAGTACGGATGGAACCCTGTTGGATAATCCTTTTGTCTATTGACGTTTAGTTGGGAAGTTGTTACTTATCTAATACTCGACCAGACATAAGTTTCACTGTCCAAGTACTCAGTCAATTTATGAAATGCCCAACTAATGTTCATATGGAGGCGACTCTTCATGCCTTGAGTTATGTGAAGGGAACTATGAATCATGGTATAATACTTCATAAAGGGTCTACATCCGAGTTGAAATTGTCTGCCTATTGTGATTCTGATTGGGTTGCCTGTCCATATACCAGAAGGTCTGTGTCTGGTAATTATATTTTCTTGGGGGACAGTCCAATTTCTTGGAAGACGAAGAATAAGGGAAAATATCTTTGTCTAGTGCAGAAGTAGAGTATCGTTCACTCCGTCGTGTTACAGTGGAGCTTACATGGCTTACTCGTCTTCTGCATAAGCTTGATGTGGAGAATATTGTTCTTGTCCCAGTGAAATGCGACAATCAATCTGCTATTCATATTGCTCGGACGTATTCCATGAGCGTACAAAGTAGATTGAGATTGATTGTCATATTGTTCAGGATAAAATTCAACAAGGGCTTGTGGATATTGTATATACGTCTACTACTACTCAATTGGCTGATATAATGACGAAGGTATTACCTGGCACTCGTTATCATGAGCAACTTCCTCGCATAGGTATGGGGCATGTTGATTCTTCAAGCCTACGCGATCCTGATTGTGTACGGCTAAAGGGGGGAGTGTAGGAATATGTCAGAGTTGGATTATACAGGCGTCCGGCTCACTCGTCTAGGTCATCTTGTCCGGATGCAAATCAACTATGCAGAAACATATTGTTGTCCTTAGCACTTGTCCGGATCCAGATAAGTCATTTCCTTGCCCAGACGGGCATCTGACGGTAAACGAACGTAGCAGCAGCAGATTGATCGGACGGTTGATAAACATATTCCTGTCCTTAGAAATGTCCGGATCTGGATGCAAATTCACAATTACTATCAATTCTATTATGTTTTGATTCCCTCAATTGGTTTGGTTCTACTTTCCGCAGCGCCAATTGTCTTTCTTATATTTTTCCATAAGCAAGTGCTTTACATGTTGCTTTTTCTACTATCTCCATCTATGAAGTATCCGGATTTGCATGTGTCGATATTCAGTTACTTTGAGGCTATAAGTGAGTGGTATTGTTTCTAAGTGTTGCATGCAATTTTACCGGTGAAAGTTTTTAGGGGATGAGGTTGTCGCCGGTTAAACTACTAGAGGTTGACCAAGTTGGGTCAGTATACTGGATGATGCTGTCAATTCTGGATTTGGTGGTGCCGTCAATCAGGGAAGAAAGGATCATGTTACAAGACACCTTCAGCCATTTTGGAGACGAGGGTTATGAAGTAACTTCAACATCGAGAAGCTGTAGTTACATGACATCGGTTTCAGTATATTGACAGAGGATTTGGAGGGCTGGAAGGTGGTCTTGCTGCAACAGAACCTATAATCCGCTATCGTGGGCTCCACTTACTTCCCTGCGATGATAAGGGAGGTTTGTTTGGTGGAAAAGAAAGGAGGAGATGAAATTGGGTACGCCGATACAGAGAATGACCATTCGGAGGCGGTGGAAATTAGAATAGGTGCGGCATGTGGTTCCCAGCTTGTGGTAGTAACTGACGAAAATGGTAAGGAAATTATGAAGGTGATGCTCAGTAAGGGTGCGGCATGTGGTTTCCATCATCATCCTTTGCATGCACCGTTCTAAAGTTCTTCTCAATTCTCAGCCATTTGCCCTGTCCTACTCGATTGGCACCATCTACGACATCAATGGATGATGATGATGATGATGATGATGATGACGATGACGATGACAATGACGATGATGATGATGATGATGATGATGATGGTGACGATGACGATGATGATGACGATGACGATGACGATGACGATGACGATGATGATGACGATGATGATGACGATGACGATGACGATGACGATGACGATGACGATGACGATGACGATGACGATGACGATGACGATGACGATGACGATGACGATGACGATGACGATGACGATGACGATGACGATGATGATGATGATGATGATGACGACGATGATGATGATGATGACAACGATGATGACGACGACGATGATGACGATACGGTGGTGACGATGGTGATGATGATGATGATGATGACGATGACGATGATGATGAGGATGACGATGATGATGATGATGACGATGATGCGATGGAAAGTGTGAAGGTGAGCTCTAATTTTGGAAAGAAATTAACCGAACAAGATAGAGGGTGGTGTGGATGTTGATGATGTTTGTTGATGATGTACATGATATTTCTTTAGCGCCTCATATGAAGCTAATGGATCAGATCAATCTACTGAAGAAGGAAGGGAATTGCAACAATGTCAGTGGAGACTTGCTGTCAGTGACATGCCACAGTGAAGGGAGTAAATTAATTTTAGAGTAAATTACTGGGAACACCTTTGAGGTTTTAGGATAATACAATTAACCCCCTTGTGTTTATCATAATTATTGGTAACCACCTTGAAGGTAAGGTATCTTTGACTACGAGCCCCCGAACTATAACTATGTTATCAAGAAGTTAATTATGTGTTAACTTGTCAACTTAATCACATTAATAACGTCAGGCTGGAAAACAAAATTGTTTAATTAACATCGCGTAACTCTCCATCATCCCACTTTAGATGCATTTTCGAGGTAGGGTTGACGTTTTTAAAAATAACAATGCTGATTAAGCAGTGTTTTTGTCGAGTGTGTCATTATTAATGTGATTAAGCTGACGGGTCAACACGTAGTTAACGTCTTGATAACGAAGTTACCGTTCGGGGGCTCATAGTCAGAGATACCGTAACCTCAAGGTGGTTATCAATAATTATGATAAACACAAGGGGGTTAACTGTATTATCCCAAATCTTCAAAGGGGTTCCGAGTAATTTACTCTTAATTTTACATTTAGATTGCTATATGTTCAGTAGTATTAGTATTATTCAATGGTCTTAGTTTTCCTTTCACTCTTTAGTGATGCTTGTACAAATTTAATCGTAGTTAGCATCGATGGGCATGTTGGTTTAGTTTTTTAGCTCCTGGATTTTGGTAATTTTAAGCTTGTAAATTAGGCTGTGGGTTAGGTTATGATCAAACATGGGCACTGACACTACTTACGTAACGTCCCATGTTGGACCAAGTTACAATTGGTGGTGGCTTAGTGATCACACCTACCTTGATGTTTTTGCTTGGCTTGTTCCCTTGTCTTGATTTAGATGGCCTGTATTTTTGATGAATCAATCAATGGAGACGTTTCAAAAATGAAAGGTCATTGTAAAAAATCCCAAGTCTTAGTATGGGTATTCATTTTAGCTCATGACATCCAACAAGTGATAAGATAAATCGTAGTAGTTTATGAAATATTGATTTTTCACCTCTTCTACAGGAAACTGGTATTGTAGGACAAGTTGGATCGATGTCCTTAGGTTCACGATTTGCAATTGGACTTTGAGCCCATACTCTAATTTGAGGGTTGGACCCTTGATAGGAGATTACATATATCAAATAAACCTGCTAAATTGTTTCAACATCATCATTTGATTACCCCCAAAAGTCATGTTGGTGACCACCAAAATATTGTGGCAATCATTTAGACACAAAAAAGTTTTTAAACATGTACAATAATTACGAGTTGTATCGATCAAATGAATTGAATATCATGCTCGCATCATGGTCACAGAAGAAGATTGTGTCACGGAAAACATATTTCCGTCAAGATGACGGAAACAATCTGAACCGATTAAAAATAAGTGATGGGAATAAACGATCGTGATTAAATTATCAAATCAAAATTCACGTGATATATTCAGTCATATGCACGCCTCCTATTCCTCTATCGTTTACTAGAAAGATGATATTGTTAATATGGAAAACACATGGTTACTGTTGTTGGGAAAAATAGTGGTGAGACTATCTTGCTAACTATGGGCAGTGAACCCAATCATTGTAGTACAACAAGGTCGTATCCACAGGGACTTCGTAACTATCTAGCTAATTATAAGCTTAGTAAATGTGCAAGAGGATATATACAAAAGTGCATAAATGTAAATTAGGGGTTTTGGGTTTTCTTGGTTGTAATTGGAGAAATAAAGAAAAGCAATAAACACTAAACTAACTATCTAGGATAGGTGTAGCCCGGGATGGATATTTGCACCCGTCCTCCCCTTACTACCGATTGTCGAACCTCGAACTCATAGCTAAACCACGGGAATGCTTAATTAATTAGCAACCTAATCTAGGCCTACTAATCCTAACCAATTTAATCGAGACTTCTCATTCTGCTAAGCCCCGGGTCAATCGATAGCACTAAGCTCAAGTTCCACTAAGGTTGCAATGTAGTCTAATCTCAAAATTATCGAAATTAGAGTACACCGTTTTAGTCTCTGACAGTTTAGGTTTCTATCTCTGAATAACATTTTGATAGAATCCCACAATAATGCTAAACTAATCAGTAGGCCAAACCAACCAATTTAACACATAGAAGACAAATTGAGCAAAACCCTTAACAAATCCCCAAATCATGAGCCACAAGTTTAAAAGTCATAAACACTCAATAATCATCTTCATTAAGCTCAAAGACTAAAATTGAGCACAAACACAAGTTCAAGATTCAACAATGGAGTTTATGGATTTTGGGACAAAATCTCAATCCCTAGCTACAAATGATTCTACACAGCCATAGGAGAGAAAATAAAAGAGCAAGGGATAGAAGTAGCCATTAATGGAGCTTGGAAGGAGGTGAGCTTCTCTTCTCTTCTCCTCCCTTCTCTTCTCTTCTTCTTCTTCTCTTCTCCTCTTCTTTTCTCCCTTGGAATCGCCTCTTTTCTCTGTTTTTGGGGTGGAACCGAGCTGAATGAAGAATGAGGAAGTTTTTCCCTCCCAATTCCCCATTTTAAAACGCAGATCTGGGCCGAAAACGCATTTTCTAAAGTCCGTCCGACCCAGGGTCCGACCCAGACTATGGGTCGGACATTCCAGTAGCTCGGGGACAAAAATTGCGTTCTTTTAAAAGTCCGTCCGACCCACGTCCAACCCAGACCTATGGGTCGGACAGTTCCAGTAGGCTAACTTCGAAATGCTGTATCTTCTTCGTTTCAACTCCGATTTTGGATCCGTTTGCGCCCCATGCGTTCCTCTCTTCATCTACTTTACTCCTATCTATGTTATTCCTCCTTTTTAAACAATAAATGTGTAAGACACCAATGAAACACAAAACTAGAGGAAAACAAGCCAGAGTGGAGAAATGAGCATGAAAAGTGTTGATTAAACATATGAAATACTCCCCTAAAACATGCTCATTTAGACACTCATCACACCCCCACACTTACCTTTTTGCTTGTCCTCAAGCAAAACCAAGCCCCCAAGCAAGTAAGGAATGCTCAATACTAACAAATATTAACATGAATTGTAGGATAAGAGAAGAAGCAAAAAGTGATTAAAACCTTTGAGGAGTGTGAACCATCTCTCAGTGGTGGCATGGGTGTACTTAGGGGAAAAACAAAAACTAGAGTTTCGGGGTATGATCCGGAGTGCTTCAAAGTTCTAAAGATTAGGTAACTTGGAGAGCTTTTACCATGGCCAACTTCTCTCAAGAATGGGCATTAAGAAGAAAACAAAAGGAAAAATAGATTTATGCATTTGTTTCACTTTTGCATAAGAGATGAGAGGATAACATTTTGGCATCAAGCCTTTGCATTTAAGAACACTCAACTCTCATTGTTGGTTACCAATGGCGTCTCACAAGTCCCTTAAAGGATTTTCACGAAGAAGCACCCCTTAGCAATCCCTAAGAAAGAAGACAGAAGGAACCCCAAAGCAATAAAAATCCAACCATATAAGATCACTTGGCCATACCGCATGTAAAATGCTCCTCAAAAGCAATCAAAAAGAAAAAATTTAAGCATTTATCCCATAACTTAATAGTATTTGTTCTTAATGAGAACAACTCACAACACAAGGGTCCAAGTTTTTTATTTTGGACAATCGCAAGATAAGCATGAAGTATTAAGCATTTAAGCACACAATTCACCGAAAAGGTCACTCCCCCACACTTAAATTGAACAATGTCCCCATTGTTCACCAATCAAAACGGGGAAGGTTCCAGAAGACCTTTGCGGGAAGTAGACAAAAGGAAAAGCACACGGGACACAAACAAACAGTATAGCACAGAAGCTATCCCCAGATTTGCAGATTCAAAATTAGAGAAGAGAGAACGAAAACTAAAAGGAACTAGTACTCCCCTGAGATTGCTATTGCTATCAGTTTGTAGAACTCCCCCACACTTGAGCTTCAGTCTCAAGTAGCGTAGCTTGGTTGCGGTGTGGAATTGAAATTGCACCCGCATAAAACACTAGAAGCAACCAAATTACAACTGGAGTTAAGGGTTAGCAAAAACAAAACCAAGGAGAACGAAAACAAAACAGGAAATAAAAATAGTGGAGTCGTTGTGGGCAAATATTAAAGGAAGGGTGAAACGAGCACTCCCCGATAAGATGCGGAAGGAATATAGGGTGCCCGCATAATTGCAAGTGGGAGGGGTCGTTGAGGTGCTACCTTCAATCGTTGGAGATGAAGGTCCTCTGGAAAATTTCACCAGAGGTTCCTTTGTAATTGTTCCTAATTCCATCCCTTTTTCAGAGGGGCTTACCTGTTTCCAAAATATTCACAACACAGACGCCACCAATTGGGCGTAAAAGGGCAAGTCCAAAGAATGCCAAAATAGCCCATTATTGAAAACAATGCAAAATCTAAACTAACAGAATTTAAAAGACAGGACACGAAATGAAATCCGGGTTGCCTCCCGGTAAGCGGCCCTTATTTAAGGTCTTTGGCTAGACCATACCACCGTGAAGTCATCCGGGATCGAATATGAACGTTGAAGTCGGCTTCAACGGGTGGGTTGGGCGGGCATCATCTAGCAATGAAGAACGACCCGGATCAAAAGGAAATGTGGCCTCAACACTTAGGATGTGAAAGTGTAAACTCCACCGATCGTTCATCAGGTGGAAGTGTTGAGGTGGGTGATCCTTGGTACGAGGATCAAACTGTGGTGGAGCCTCCTCTTCAAATTCAAGGATGTAAACATCCTTATCTTCAATGAGCGGTGCAGGGTGAACTCCGGGGCGGACTTTGTCTTCAATCTTTGGTCCCGGATCAAATGGGAAGGTGGCCTCCAGACTTAGCGGGTGTACGTTGAGCTTCCACCCAACTTCATTAGTGCACGGGTGGGGGCCTTGATCCTTCAAGTGAAGATCAAAGTTTGATGGCTCCTCCTCCTCCTCCTCAAATTCGAGGATGTAAATGTCCTCAACTTCTTGGTGAGGCTCATGGGAAGAGCCTTGATGAAAATCAACTTCAGAGGGAGGTGGCTCCTTGAAGTTGATTATAGCACTCTCCTCTGATGGCTCGGAGGGAAGCGGCATCTCCTCCTCCTCCTCAAGGTTGAGGATGTGTCCATCCTCATCTTTGGGTGGAGCACAGAGAAGGAGGGGAAATAACGGTAGTTGACTTCAGAGGGAGGAGACTCCATGAAGTCAAGGTGGAAGCGGTCCTCTGATGGCTTGTCTTCGAACTCAGGCAGATGGTCGAATGACGTTTTCTCAGGTTCGAACGGGGGAGGTGATAGAGAGCAACTCAAGTCCTCAGTAAGGTGATCCACTTTATGAACCATTTCGCTCTCCGGTTGCTGCGATGCAAGGTTTAGTAGACCTTCCATCATCGCGTTCATCTCTACTAATTTGGCATAGAGCTTCAGTTGGTTCATGTCGAGGTCTTTTTCCTTAGTCTGATGCTCCACTTCATGGACCATTTCACTCTCTCTGGTTGTTGCTCCCTTCGAGCTAGTGTAATGAGCTGTTCATGTCGATGGTGTTCATTCTAGCACTAAGATCCTCCAGAGTGGGTGAATCTACCCTTTGCCGTGATCTCAGAACAATAAGCACTCTTCTGGTCTCCTCCACTCTCTTGGCACCTGATCCATCGACTGATGTCTTGTTCAGTGGGGTTTGGATTGACAGATAAGAACCGGTTCTCCATGAGAGTCTCCGATCTTGAGATTAGATCCTCACAAGGAGGGCACATATGAAAGGATCCACACCCTTGACAATCAATGTATTGGTCGTAGGTTGCTCCAGAGGTGTAGCCGTAACAATCTTCTGCTTGATCATCAAGACCATCCATCAGAGATAGGTTCCTAAAAAAAAGTAACACAAATTTACACAAAAGGGGGAAATAAAGGAAATGAAAAATATGCACAGAAACTAAACAGATAATAAACAGATAGTTGGACCGAAGTCCCCGGCAACGGCGCCAAAAACTTGTTGGGCAAAATAGTGGTGAACTATCTTGCTAACTATGGGCAGTGAACCCAATCATTGTAGTACAACAAGGTCGTATCCACAGGGACTTCGTAACTATCTAGCTAATTATAAGCTTAGTAAATGTGCAAGAGGATATATACAAAAGTGCATAAATGTAAATTAGGGGTTTTGGGTTTTTGGGTTGTAATTGGAGAAATAAAGAAAAGCAATAAACACTAAACTAACTATCTAGGATAGGTGTAGCCCGGGATGGATATTTGCACCCGTCCTCCCCTTACTACCGATTGTCGAACCTCGAACTCATAGCTAAACCACGGGAACGCTTAATTAATTAGCAACCTAATCTAGGCCTACTAATCCTAACCAATTTAATCGAGACTTCTCATTCTGCTAAGCCCCGGGTCAATCGATAGCACTAAGCTCAAGTTCCACTAAGGTTGCAATGTAGTCTAATCTCAAAATTATCGAAATCAGAGTACACCGTTTTAGTCTCTGACAGTTTAGGTTTCTATCTCTGAATAACATTTTGATAGAATCCCACAATAATGCTAAACTAATCGGTAGGCCAAACCAACCAATTTAACACATAGAAGACAAATTGAGCAAAACCCTTAACAAATCCCCAAATCATGAGCAACAAGTTTAGAAGTCATAAACACTCAATAATCATCTTCATTAAGCTCAAAGACTAAAATAGAGCACAAACACAAGTTCAAGATTCAACAATGGAGTTTAGGGATTTTGGGACAAAATCCCCAATCCCTAGCTACAAATGATTCTACACAGCCATAGGAGAGAAAATAAAAGAGCAAGGGATAGAAGTAGCCATTAATGGAGCTTGGAAGGAGGTGAGCTTCCTTCTCTTCCCTCCCTCTCTTCTCTTCTTCTTCTTCTCTTCTCCTCTTCTTTTCTCCCTTGGAATCGCCTCTTTTCTCTGTTTTTGGGGCGGAACCGAGCTGAATGAAGAATGGGGAAGTTTTTCCCAAAATTCCCCGTTTTAAAACGCAGATCTGGGCAAATTTTCGACCCGTCCGACCCACCCTGGGTCGGACCCGTGGGTCGGACGCGTCCAGGAGCAATTTCGGGGCCGAAAACGTTTTAAAGTCCGTCCGACCCAGACTATGGGTCGGACGATTCCAGTAGCTCGGGGACAAAAATCGCGTTCTTTTAAAAGTCCGTCCGACCCACGTCCGACCCAGACCTATGGGTCGGACGGTTCCAGTAGGCTAACTTCGAAATGCTGTATCTTCTTCGTTTCAACTCCGATTTTGGATCCGTTTGCGCCCACGCGTTCCTCTCTTCATCTACTTTACTCCTATCTATGTTATTCCTCCTGTTTAAACAATAAATGTGTAAGACACCAATGAAACACAAAACTAGAGGAAAACAAGCCAAAGTGAAGAAATGAGCATGAAAAGTGTTGATTAAACATATGAAATACTCCCCTAAAACATGCTCATTTAGACACTCATCAACTGTCATTTTTGTCACTATTTTAATAAATTGTAATTCTTTTATATACTAATATAACGATTAGGCATGGTATTTTTATATTAGTATTATTTTTCTTTTATGTACAATATCTTTTTTTTCGATGAAAGGGACTTTATTACTCAACAGAATTAACTAAATACATCAGAGCTTAGAGTTTGCAAGCTTGAAACAGGTGGGTTCTCTAACAGAGAGAATGAGAGCTCACTGTCTATAGCTATCTTGGCAATTGTATCTGCCAATTTATTTGCAATTCTATCTATCTTGTGGATCTCACAATTGTCAAATTCCCAAACATGTTCTCGCATGTCCTAAACAGGTTTTCGGAAGGGTGGAATCTACTCCTCTGCTTGCAAAGCAAAGACACCGCCACCTGAGAATCCGATTCGATGATGATCCTGGAAAATTTTTTAGCTTCAGCTAGTCGAAGACCATCTAGAATGGTCTAGACTTCTACCTCATCGATGCTGGTATGACCCAATCCATGAGTGAAGCCGCCAAGCCATTGACCCCCATGATCCCTGCATACTCCACTAGCTACTGCTTTCCCCTGATTAGATACTGCACCATCAACATTAATCTTGACCCATCCTGCTGGAGGGGGAGTCCAGCCACTCTGTACCACTTTGTTCACTTTATTCTGAAAGTGCTTCACTTCAGTAGTGTGCAAAAGCTCCTGCATTTTAGAGAAAAGCAAAGGAATGGGCAGATCTTTCTCAGAAACGTTGTTATGAAACTTATAATTTCTCCAAAACCAAAGAATATAACAAGTGATAGCAAATATGCGTGACCAGTCAGAATTATAAATATTTGGAAGAGAAGAATTCTTTAGATTTAGGATGAGCCAATCCTAAATGCTACAGTTAGCCCAGTGGCCGATAATAGAATTGTCCCTTAATAGATGTTTCCAGATTTTAATGCTAACAGGACAATATTTCAAAATATGGGCAGAATCTTCTCTATCCCCACACCCATCACATGAATAGTTAGGATTTAATCCACGCTTGTAACACCCCAACCGCTAATCCTATGCCTACCGTCTAATCGTCCTGTTAATCCTACGAGTTCGCAGCGGAATTACTACATACTTACTACGGCGGGTGAAACAACGCCGCTAACCGCCCATACGGCTAGCTAGGCTACTAATACTTACAGTCACGGTCTGATGAACATAACGTACCGAGCTACTAATATAATTCATGCTGAATACAAAATAACCTACTTACATTCTTGGATCACCGAGTATTTAAAGTATTACTTTACATCCTTTACCACACTTCCCAAAAGAATGAGTTTCTATCTTTTGCTCATCTATACCAATTCCCTTCCATCGATATCCAAAAAGGTGTACCCCGTGGTACACCGGCTAATCAAAAGTTACAGCCTTGTACTACTTAGTACACCCATCGTAAGTTCAATGTTTACATTCCAAAAAGAAGATAAAGAAATAGAATGGAGTCTTCACATCCTCATCAATCTCGAGTACCTGCGTGTAGTAAAAATGGTGCCCCAAGGGGCTCAGCAAATTGCTGCGCATAAACTCCGCATATACCGCGTGCTAGCTAGGGCACGCCGACTATTTACGTCCACTAAACATGCCATTCATTATTCATACATACATGCTTTTCATACATCATACATGCTCATACAATACATTACACAATCCAAGGCAACATTACAAGTACACATCTTACTTACCTTCACAAGGTTAGCCAAATTATGCATCCGGGTTAATCGGAATGCTTTACTCTTTTACTCATTACTTACTTCTACTTGCATACAATTACTTACTTCCTTTTTACTTTACTTACTCATTCTTACTTACTTACTTATACTCAAGTCAAGTCGTAGGGACCTCCGGCCTTGGGGACTACACCGTCCCACATCCGGGATTTACTTGACTCACTAATCCGGGATGCTACCCACTTAAGGGATTTGGGCCGCGGACCAGTTTAAGAGTCAGGAATTGGAGCCAACCTCTCGTGACTCCGCATCCTCACGCGTGGCCGAAACTATATCGGACTTCTACTCATTCCAATTTAATTACCATTTTAAGTTAGGATGGTTAGCTTGTTAGGAACAAGTTAGAAGTCCAACTCATCACAATCGGTCACAGTACAGTACATCATACATACACACATTCATATCATCCACACATTTCATGAAGTATACAAACTAAGAATTAAAGAAAGTATACAACATCATACAACATTACATATTCACAAGTATGCATATTAGCTCCGATTCGTGCATTTATCTTATTTGGTGATCAATTAGCACACAACACACAAATCAGAGTAACCAAGATAGCACCCGGGGCATGAGGAATCCATACCGTTCACCGTCGTACGTGTTTCCAAACGTGCTCCGGTGTCACAAATCAAATCCTATTACATACATACAATTAAATGATTAATCTAGCTATCATTACTTATCTCATACTTACTATGTCCTTGTATTTCTTACACTTACACTTTACTTACTTACTTTTCCTTTACTTAAGTTTCTATCTTCTTACTCAAGGTTTGCATGCTTACACACATATACATATACATATATGTATGGGTATACATATACATATATATATACAATATTATTTAAATTAAAATAATTTTTTTTTTTTGTCAGGACCGGACTTGCGACCGACCTTGCAAGTCCGGTCCATTCCAGTAGCTACCAGTACCGAAAATTCCTGGCCCGACCGAATTGCAAGTCCGGTCGCAAGTTCGGTCGCTTCCAGTAGCTCAGGTTACGGAAATTCTTCTGGCCGACCGAACTTGCAAGTCCGGTCGCAAGTTCGGTCGATTTCCAGTAGCTATCC
Source organism: Limonium bicolor (assembly GCA_023374045.1). Lineage (NCBI taxonomy): Eukaryota > Viridiplantae > Streptophyta > Magnoliopsida > Caryophyllales > Plumbaginaceae > Limonium > Limonium bicolor. The sequence continues at coordinate 171,966,382 of CM041777.1, forward strand.
TCGGGAAATTTTTCTGGGCCGACCGAACTTGCATGCCGTGTCGCAAGTCCGGTCGATTCCAGTAGGTTACAGGATGGAAATTTTTCTGGCCGACCGAACTTGCATGTCCGGTCGCAAGTTCGGTCGATTCCAGTAGGTTACAGACGGGGAAAATTTCTGGTCCGACCGAACTTGCAAGTCCGGTCGCAAGTTCCAGTAGCTCACCCGTCTTTGTAAGTCTGGGCTCGACCGAACTTGCAAGTCCGGTCGCAAGTTCGGTCCGGCCCAGTATTTGCATTTTAAATTCTGTTTTCAGTCCTCTCTTTTACCCATTACTTCCCCATTGTTCCTACACTTAATCCCACATGTTTTAACGCTATTTAAACCTCCTAATACACCCTAGTTCATTTCCTAACTCCTTACACAATTTTATACTCATTCACTCACCTAATTTTCCAAGTTTCAACTCACACTTTCACTAGTTGTTTCCTAGTTGTGTTTTGCTACAGATTTTAACACTAACACTCTCCATCTACAACTCCCTCTTCTAATGTCATTTCTAACATCTCTAATACATTACAACTACATTAACTATCTCTCCCCATCTTCCCTCTATCTATCTATCTCAAAATCTGTTACAACTTACATCATTCACCCAGTTTAAATTCACTAAGTGTTCTAATTCTAGATAAATTTGGACATAACCTCCCCTATATTTTTACACTCACCACATGTTCTAGTTCACATTCTCACCTCTTATTTCACCTGTTTTCAACAATCAAAACACACAAGCTCCCATACACAACTACTAATACCAAAACAACACTAAAATTTCCTGCACTCACATTAAATTCCCAATCTGTTTTAAATGAGTTATACATAGCTTTTAAGGCTTCAAAATACTTATATTCTCTTGCACATTATACTACTAATGCATTATTATTTTACAATACACATTTTTATTCTTAAAAACCTGTTACATTACATATATACACAAGAATACACAATGAGAGTTCCACCTTGTTTTCCTTCTAGATTCCTTCCTTTTTTCCTTCTTTCTCTACCAGTTTGACTCAAGCTCTACTACTACAACCATACAAATACATTTCATATACTCTTTAATACACTAAAACTAACCCTAACCATTAATCAAGCTTAAACGTACATTTTAGGGTTTAGGAATTTATATTACCTTCCACTAGTGCAAGTGCTGTTGAAGTGGCTCAACAACAATATTTCCAACTCCACCAACAAGCCAAAATCGGCTAGAAACAAGGAAAACAACGGGTTTAGTTATGAATTCGTTTTGCCATTTAGGCTAGAAAAAGATGGAGTTTTGGGATGTGTTTACCTTAGAAGACAAGGAGACCAAGGTGCCTCTAATGGTGGTGTTGAAAAAGCAATGGGATATACCCAAAAATCGAAATTGCTCCTTTTGGATTTTGGAAAGGTGGAAGTGTAGCTCTTGGAGAGAGGAACACAATGGTGTAGTTTTTACAATTTTTGGGGAAGGTTTGCTAAGATAACAAGAGGAGAGAAGTGCTAGTTTTTGTGTTTTGTTCTCATTCCTCCATGGAATCGCATGAGGTTGAAGAAAGGAAGAAAAGAGATGAGAGGGGGCTGCTCCACGTGAGGGAAAAGAGAGAATGGGAATAGGAGAGAGAATATGTGTGAGTGGGTAGTTTATTAATTTTGTTTGTTTGTAAATAAGAGAGTGTGAGTGAGTGTGTGAGAGAGTGTGAGAGAGGGGGGAAATAAAGCCCATCGGCTACACCCCACACACACACAAATTTTACTTTTTATTTTAAAAGTGGACACATAACTCTTGGTTATTTATTTTCTACCCCACAACTTCCCGTTTTTGACAGTTTTTACTAATCTCTCGTTTTATTGATTTTATTGGTCCTAAGCTTCACTAATATTTATTAATGAATTTAGTTGACCAAAATGTTACGAGTCTATTTGACCCGCTTAAAGACACGTTTTCCCGGTTACCTCGAAAAACGCGCTTTAAGGTTCGGTAATGTTTTTAAACCGTTTTAAAGGTCCGTTTTCTTCGGGATTTGTTCCCTAATAATTATTTACACTTAATTAAGCTTCTAAATTACTTATTAGCCTAATTAATCACTATTTTTAATTACGGGGTATTTCAATCTACCCCCCTTAAGAAACTTTGCCCTCAAAGTTGCTCAAGGTTAATAGTTTATAATTCTACTCATTAGCAAACCAATTGCCTAATGTCTTTCTACACCTATGAGGTGTTTACTTCTTCCTTACAAGCATACACAATTCAACTCATACGCAATTCACATACACAATCATCATCTCATTCATACCATACCACAATACACAATACACCATTACCATTCACAATACACATTACACCAATACACCATACATTGCACATACACATCATTCATTACACATTACACATACATACACATCCATACTAAATTCACTTGCACTACATGTGCCATACAAAATGCAATGCTTACCCCGAAGCAATGCTAAAGCAAAGGGTTCTACCCCCCTTAAAAGGGGTACGACCCGTACCCGTATACTAAATACTAGACTCTCTAGTCTATGAATAACTGCGGGTATTTAGCCTTCATGGCATCTTCCAACTCCCATGTCGCTTCTTCGACATCATGGTTAGACCATAGGACCTTCACCATTCGTATAGACTTATGGCGAGTGTCTCTGGTCTTCCTATCAAGGATTCTCACTGGGGTTTCGACATATCTCATGTTTGGCTCAATGGATAGTCTCTCGGGCTCCAACACATGAGAAGGATCAGCCATATACTTCTTGAGTTGTGACACATGAAATACATCATGGACACGTCCCAAGTCCTCAGGTAATGCTAACCTGTAGGCTACTGAACCAACTCTTTCGGTGATAGTGTACGGCCCTACAAATTTTGGGCTTAGCTTGCCCTTCTGACCAAATCTGAAGACACCCTTCATAGGTGAAACTCGCAAGAACACTTGGTCGCCCACGGCGAACTCGAGGTCGCGTCGTCTCACATCCGCATAGGATTTCTGTCTATCTTGGGCTGCCTTCATGTTAGCTCGGATTTGTTGCACTTCGGCTTGTACTTGCTCAAGGTATTCCGGTCCTATTATGACCGCTTCACTTGACTCATCCCAACACAAGGGTGTACGGCAAGGTCTACCGTATAGAGCTTGGAAAGGCGACATCTTAATCGAGGCGTGATAACTATTATTATACGAGAACTCGATAAGGTGAAGCTTATCTAACCAACTCCCCTGAAAGTCCAAGGCACATGCCCGAAGCATGTCCTCCAGTGTCTGGATGGTCCTTTCTGTCTGACCGTCGGTCTGAGGATGGAAGGCGGTACTCAACTTCAGTTCTGTACCCACCCACGCTTCCCTTGTAGCTCTCCAGTATCTCGAAAGAAATCTGGTGTCGCGGTCAGATACTATGGTCTTAGGGACTCCGTGGTGTCTGATAATCTCCTTATCAAAAAGCTCAGCTAGCTTTACTACCTTCCAGGTGTCCTTCATCGGTATGAATCTGGCAACCTTGGTAAGGCGATCTACTACAACCCAGATCATGTTGAGTCCTCCCCTAGCAGGTGGGAGTCCTACAACAAAATCCATGGAGATATCATGAAATTTCCACTCCGGAATTGGCATCGATTGTACCATTCCGCCCGGTCTACGGTGTTCAAATTTTACCTTCTGGCATGTCAAGCATCTCAATACAAATTCTGTCACATCTGACTTCATTCCAGACCACCAGAAGTACCTCTTCATGTCTTTGTACATCTTGGAGGCTCCCGGATGGACTGATAATGTAGAACTATGTGACTCTCGCAGGATGCGATCCCTTAGCTCAGCATTGCTTCGGGGGACGCATAGCCTGCCATTCAACCGAATCAAACCATCTTCATGTAGCTTAAATCATACTTTTTCTTCTCAAATGTACCATTCTCGATCTTGTGTCTGATTTCGGTTAGGTAAGGGTCGCTCGACTGAGCGTCTCGCACCTCGTCAACCAAGCTAGAAGAAGCGAGTAGCGAATGGAGTGAGTGTGCTCGACGGATCAGGGCGTCGGCTACAACGTTTGCCTTCCCTTCCTTATACTGCAGGTTGATGTCGTAGTCTGAGAGAAACTCCATCCACCTTCTCTGTCTCAAGTTGAGTTCTTTCTGAGTGAATACATACTGTAAGCTCTTATGGTCGGAGTAGATGGTGATGCTTACCCCATAGAGATAGTGTCGCCATATCTTCAAGGCGAAGACAATGGCTCCTAACTCTAAGTCGTGAGTCGGGTAATTCTCCTCATGTTTTTCAGCTGGCGGGAGGCATAAGCAACAACCTTGCCATGCTGCATGAGTACGCATCCCATTCCTTTGCCTGATGCATCACAGTATACCTCAAATCCCTCTGTGCCCTCTGGAAGAGTAAGGATGGGCGCTGAGGTCAATGAGTCCTTAAGGCTCTGAAATGATGACTCGCAGTCGTCTGTCCATACAAATGGTGCATCTTTCTTCATCAATGTAGTCATGGGCTTGGCGACTTTTGAGAAGTCCCTTACAAATCTCCGGTAGTAACCGGCTAGACCAAGAAAGCTCCTAATGTCGGTAACAGTCTTGGGTCTAGGCCATGATCGTACAGCTTCTACTTTAGAAGGGTCAACTGAGATACCTGCGCTCGAGATGACATGTCCAAGGAATGATACCTGATCAAGCCAAAACTCGCATTTGGAGAACTTCGCATAAAGCTGGTTCTCGCGCAGTGTCTCAAGCACTTTCCTCAAGTGAATTTCATGTTCCTCTGGTGATTGAGAATATACAAGGATGTCGTCGATGAAGACCACAACCGAAGTGTCCAACTGCTCACTGAATAAACGATTCATGAGGTCCATGAATTTTGCCGGTGCGTTTGACAAACCGAATGGCATCACTGTGAATTCGTAGTGGCCATATCTGGTACGGAATGCCGTTTTCTCAATGTCTTGTTCCTTGATTGCAATCTGATGATACCCTGAACGGAGGTCATCTTGGAGAAGACTGAGGCTCCTTTCAACTGGTCGAATAGGTCGTCGATGCGTAGTGGGTATTTATTTTTGACTGTGACCGCATTCAGCTCGCGGTAGTCAATGCAAAGGCGGAGGCTACCGTCCTTCTTCTTCACGAAGAGACCGGTGCTCCCCAGGGTGATACGCTCGGGCGTATAACCCTTTGTCTAGAAGATCTCTCAACTGCTCTTTCAATTCGGTCATCTCTGCTGGTGCCATGCGGTACGGTGCCCTAGCAATGGGACCGGTACCTGGCAATAGATCAATTCGAATTCCACTGCTCTCGGTGGTGGCATGCCGGGTAGCTCCTTAGGGAATACATCGGGATACTCATACAAGGTACTTCATCACTGAACTCTGGATCTCGCTCCAGGTCTTGTACATAACAGATACACTTCTTGGCCCTTTCTGAGCTCCCGGTACATAGCCATGGCAGATATAGTGTGGTCGAAGGCTCTCTCGGTCTCTGGCGGTAAGATACGGTAACCCCAGAAGGACTCTTGAGCAGCAAACGATGCTCGGCGCAGAGGATTCTACCCTTGTGCCGCTCCAACCAATTCATCCCAATGATTAAGTCGAATCCCAATCCATTGAATTCGATGAAGGAAATGGGAAACGCTTCGTTTTGATTTGGATTGTGGCTGATTGATATATTTGGTGCACTTTACTCGCTCCTTCGATGGGAGAGTAACCATGAAGTTCGGTAGCTCATCCGCATCTAGCTTCAACCTCTTCACAAAGGATGGTGATACGAAAGTGTGAGAGGCGCCGGAGTCGAACAATACATTGGCATCAATGCCATTTACTGGGAAGGTTCCCGTTAGAATGGTGCCGCTTCTGCCGGCTTGTGCTTCGGTGAGGATGCTCAGGTTACCTTCGGTACCGAGTCCACAACCTATTGGATTCACAATTGGATAAGTATTGATGGTGGACACAAGTGGAATTAAATCAACACTGCTCTTTATTGATAAACCAACCATCATACATGTCGTGTCTCTAATACACGTTACTAAAGATTACATGATACTAGGAATTTAATACTTTCTAAAGGTAAGGTTCAGGCGTCCTGGTTTCATGTGTGTGGCATTGATTATTGCCGGCGGTGCCGTATTCAACTTGATCTTGTTGATCCCGTGATACAGCATCCTAGAGTTTCCACCCATGATTAGGACATCTCCTGATCTCAATACCAGTTTCTGTGCGAGGTCCACACGCTTCTGCTCGCTATACAGGAATACGCGTCATCACCAATGGACCAAGACACTACGGGCACTCCTTGTTCAAGAGATTCCGCTGTCTCGTCCTTGTCTTGGTGTAACCCAAGTCGTCCTTCTTTTTCATAGAAGTTGACGATACAAAGGTCCGCTTCAAGTGCGGGGATTGGTTCAGATTCACATTGTTGTGCAAGTTCAACTGCTTGAGTGATGAGGGTCTGAAACTCTGGTGGTATTGTCGGTGGCGTCGCTCCATCTTGTGTTCGTGTCTCCTGGTATGTCTTGGTATAAGGATTCCAGTCCTTTCCCACACATCATTCAGCTTCATCTTCGCTCCACCGGGGAATTCGGGTGTGTAAAATCCACCTTGACCCGTTCCTAGCTCGTTGCATCGTCGAATAATTGAGATTTGCGCTTCGGGTGTCAGGTATCCCCTTAATAAAATCATGCCTGGTCGGATGACCTGACACTGTTTGTTGGTGTAGTCGTTGTTGGTGATGTCGATCTCTTCTTGATTCAAGGTTACCGGTATTGGGTAACAGATACTAAAGTTCCTATGGTTACAAATTTCATCTACGGTGAGTACTAGTTTCAACTACTTCATTTCATGCTCAATATACACTTCATTTATTCTCATGCATTCATCAATTACTCTACTACTAGGCATGCTATTTCAAGGATTAAAGGTTTAGGTGATTACCTTGGCCGGATTTCGAACCGGGCCCATCGCGGTCAATCACATGCAGAACAGGCTGCCTCTGAGGTGCGCCTCTCTGAGGGCCCCGGGATCCCTGTCCCTGAGGTGCCTGCTGGGCCGGTGCATCGCCAGATGCCACCTCCTTGCCCTCTCTCTGCTTGTTTGGAAGTTTCCCTTTGGCTTTCCACTCTCTGGGCACTTGTTAGCCGTGTGTCCCAGCTTCTGGCAGTTGTAGCATTTGATCTCCCTCCCGTAGCAATCCTTACCAGGATGGTCCTGGTTGCACTTTCTGCACACATAGGTGCGGCCGTCGGAGAAGGTTTTGGCGGCTCCGGAGCTAGAACCTGAGGTTAGAGGGTTAGCACATGTGTGCGTGGATACTAGAAATACTTATACGAATACAATTGGAAGTAGAATTTACCCTTAGGAGGGTGTGATCTCAGTGGCTTAGCTGCCACCGGTGCAGAATAACCAAGCTGAAGGATCTCAGCTGGTTTGCCCTGCTCAGCATGGGCACTGCTCTCACTTGGGGACTTCTTCTGAGAAAAGAAGTTCCCTTTCTTCTTCTTCCAGCTTTTACCCTGGTTCTGCTCCTCAGTGCTGGTATTTTTGTTATTGGCCTTGCGCTTCAGCGCGGTTTCTTCATCCCTCAGTTGGCAAGTGATCTCAACGCGAGAAGCCGCGTGATAACACTCCTGAAATTTCAGGTATTAGCCGGGATTCTCATTTGGAAAGGATAAGGAAAAGATTCAAGAATTCAAGGAATTTAAGGAATTGACATGATACTAAGGGTTAACCGTTATTTACCTGAAGGGAGGTAAATCTGGTATAGCCCATACCGTACCGAAGGCGATGGCTCAGACCGCCATAGAAGCGATCGACCAACACCTGGCCGGTGTATCCAAGATCGGGAGGAGACGGAGAATGGAGGTGAAGGTGCGGTAGTACTCATCCACAGACATCTTGTCTGTCATCTTTAAGGCGTCTAGCTCTAGCCTTTTCTTCGTTTTACATGCTCCGGATAGTACTTGGATCGGAGGAGAGATGCAAGAATCCCAGTCGAAGGTGGGGTCGCTGACATGCTCGTGCTTCACCAGTTTCCACCAATCCATGGCCGCATCCTTCAAGTAGTAGGCGGCTACTCTGACTCGAACTCCAGCAGGAGCTTCGAGTGTTTCAAAAGCAGTCTCCATCTCGGAGATGTATGCTTCTAGCTTAGCCGGATCACTCTCGCCCCTAAAGCAAGGAGGGCGGAGTTCCGCTACAGCTTTCACCCAATTGGCTTCTCTGGGAGGAGGGGGGATTGGCCCCGTTTGAGTTTGTTGGTTTTGTTGGGATTGTTGTACAGCTTGTATACTTGTGGTAGCATCTGTGCTACCGTGGCGGCGACGATCTCAGCTATCGTCTGCGCGCCGGTTCCATCTGAGGCTTCGCCTCTAGGTCGGCCTCGGCCTCGTCCTGACATCTGAATGTTTAACAGTTACATTAGGCTTTGCAAGATAGGACTCAAAGGTCTTGGAATTTAAGCAAGGTATCGTTCATAAGAACGTTAAGGGTATCCGTTGTTAGCAACGGTAGTTCCTAGTTAGGTTTCTAAGTATCCGTCTTAAGACGGTTGAAATCCTAACTCGGTAATCCCCTATGCTCGGTACTATGGACATCAGAGCGTAACTACGCTCTGATACCACTTTTTGTAACACCCCAACCGCTAATCCTATGCTTACCGTCTAATCGTCCTATTAATCCTACGAGTTCGCAGCGGAATTACTACATACTTACTACGGCGGGTGAAACAATGCCGCTAACCGCCCATACGGCTAGCTAGGCTACTAATACTTACAGTCACGGTCTGATGAACATAACGTACCGAGCTACTAATAATTCACTGAATACAAAATACCTACTTACATCTGGATCACCGAGTATTTAAAGTATTACTTACATCCTTTACCACTTCCAAAAGAATGAGTTTCTATCTTTGCTCATCTATACCAATCCCTTCCATTATCCAAAAAGGTGTACCCCGGTACACCGGCTAATCAAAAGTACAGCCATGTACTACTTAGTACACCCATCATAAATTCATGTTTACATTCCAAAAAGAAGATAAAGAAATGAGAGATCTTCACATCTTCATCAATCTCGAGTACCTGCGTGTAGTAAAAATGGTGCCCCAAGGGGCTCAGCAAATTGCTGCGCATAAACTCCGCATATACCGCGTGCTAGCTAGGGCACGCCGACTATTTGACGTCCACTAAACATGCCATTCATTATTCATACATACATGCTTTCATACATCATACATGCTCATACTTCATTACACAATCAAGGCAACATTACAAGTACACATCTTACTTACCTTCACAAGGTTAGCCAAATTATGCATCCGGGTTAATCGGAATGCTTTACTCTTTTACTCATTACTTACTTCTACTTGCTTACAATTACTTACTTCTTTTTACTTTACTTACTCATTCTTACTTACTTACTTATACTCAAGTCAAGTCGTCGGGACCTCCGGCCTTGGGGACTACACCGTCCCACATCCGGGATTTACTTGACTCACTAATCCGGGATGCTACCCACTTAAGGGATTTGGGCCGCGGACCAGTTTAAGAGTCAGGAATTGGAGCCAACCTCTCGTGACTCCGCATCCTCACGCGTGGCCGAAACTATATCGGACTTCTACTCATTCCAATTTAATTACCATTTTAAGTTAGGATGGTTAGCTTGTTAGGAACAAGTTAGAAGTCCAACACAATAATCGGTCACGTACAATACATACATACATACACACATTCATATCATCCATACATTTCATGAAGTATACAAACTAAGAATTAAAGAAATATACAACATCATACAACACTACATATCACAAGTATGCATATTAACTCCGATTCGTGCATTTATCTTATTTGGTGATCAATTAGCACACAACACACAAATCAGAGTAACCAAGATAGCACCCGGGGCATGAGGAATCCATACCGTTCACCGTCGTACGTGTTTCCAAACGTGCCTCCGGTGTCACAAATCAAATCCTATTACATACATACAATTAAATGATTAATCTAGCTATCATTACTTATCTCATACTTACTATGTCCTTGTACTTCTTACACTTACACTTTACTTACTTACTTTTCCTTTACTTAAGTTTCTATCTTCTTACTCAAGGTTTGCATGCTTACACACACATATACATATACATATATGTATGGGTATACATATACATATATATATACAATTATTATTTAAATTAAAATAATTTTTTTTTTTTTGTCAGGACCGGACTTGCGACCGACCTTGCAAGTCCGGTCCATTCCAGTAGCTACCAGTACCGAAAATTCCTGGCCCGACCGAACTTGCAAGTCCGGTCGCAAGTTCGGTCGCTTCCAGTAGCTCAGGTTACGGAAATTCTTCTGGCCGACCGAACTTGCAAGTCCGGTCGCAAGTTCGGTCGATTCCAGTAGCTATCCTCGGGAAATTTTTCTGGGCCGACCGAACTTGCATGTCCGGTCGCAAGTCCGGTCGATTCCAGTAGGTTACAGGATGGAAATTTTTCTGGCCGACCGAACTTGCATGTCCGGTCGCAAGTCGGTCGATTCCAGTAGGTTACAGACGGGGAAAATTTCTGGTCCGACCGAACTTGCATCCGGTCGCAAGTCCGGTCGATTCCAGTAGCTCACCCGTCTTTGTAAGTCTGGGCTCGACCGAACTTGCAAGTCCGGTCGCAAGTTCGGTCCGGCCCAGTATTTGCATTTTAAATTCTGTTTTCAGTCCTCTCTTTACCCATACTTCCCCATTGTTCCTACACTTAATCCCACATGTTTTAACCTATTTAAACCTCCTAATACACCCTAGTTCATTTCCTAACTCCTTACACAATTTTATACTCATTCACTCACTAATTTTCCAAGTTTCAACTCACACTTTCACTAGTTGTTTCCTAGTTGTGTTTGCTACAGATTTTAACACTAACACTCTCCTCTACAACTCCCTCTTCTAATGTCATTTCTAACATCTCTAATACATTACAACTACATTAACTATCTCTCCCATCTTCCCTCTATCTATCTATCTCAAAATCTGTTACAACTTACATCATTCACCCAGTTTAAATTCACTAAGTGTTCTAATTCTAGATAAATTTGGACATAACCTCCCCTATATTTTACACTCACCACATGTTCTAGTTCACATTCTCACCTCTTATTTCACCTGTTTTCAACAATCAAAACACACAAGCTCCCATACACAACTACTAATACCAAAACACACTAAATTTCCTTCACTCACATTAAATTCCCAATCTGTTTTAAATGAGTTATACATAGCTTTTAAGGCTTCAAATACTTATATTCTCTTGCACATTATCTACTAATGCATTATTATTTTACAATACACATTTTTATTCTTAAAAACCTGTTACATTACATATATACACAAGAATACACAATGAGAGTTCTCACCTTGTTTTCCTTCTAGATTCCTTCCTTCTTCTTTCCTTCTTTCTCTACCAGTTTTGACTCAAGTTCTCTACTACTACAACCATACAAATACATTTCAATATACTCTTTTAATACACTAAAACTAACCCTAACCATTAATCAAGCTTAACGTACATTTTAGGGTTTAGGAATTTATATTACCTTCCACTAGTGCAAGTGCTGTTTGAAGTGGCTCAACAACAATATTTCCAACTCCACCAACAAGCCAAAATCGGCTAGAACAACAAGGAACAACAAGGGTTTAGTTTGAATTTCGTTTTGCCATTTAGGCTAGAAAAAGATGGAGTTTTTGGAGATGTTTTTACCTTAGAAGAACAAGGAGACCAAGGTGCCTCTAATGGTGGTGTTGAAACAGCAAATGGGATATACCCAAAAAATCGAAATTGCTCCTTTTTGGATTTTGAAAGGTGGAAGTGTAGCTCTTGGAGAGAGGAACACAATGGTGTAGTTTTACAATTTTTGGGGAAGGTTTGCTAAGATAACAAGAGAGAAGTGCTAGTTTTGTGTTTTGTTCTCATTCCTCCATGGAATCGCATGAGGTTGAAGAAAGGAAGAAAAGAGAGGGTGAGAGGGGGCTGCTCCACGTGAGGGAAAAGAGAATGGGAATAGGAGAGAGAATATGTGTGAGTGGGGTAGTTTATTAATTTTGTTTGTTTGTAAATAAGAGAGTGTGAGTGAGTGTGTGAGAGTGTGAGAGAGGGGGGGGGGGGAAATAAAGCCCATCGGCTACACACACACACCCAAATTTTACTTTTATTTTAAAAGTGGACACATAACTCTTGGTTATTTATGTTTCTACCCCACAACTTCCCGTTTTTGACAGTTTTTACTAATCTCTCATTTTATTGATTTTATTGGTTCTAAAGCTTCACTAATGTTTATTAATGAATATTTAGTTGACTAAAATTGTTATGAGTCTATTTGACCCGCTTAAAGACACGTTTTCCCGGTTACCTCGTAAAACGCGCTTTAAGGTTCGGTAATGTTTTTAAACCGTTTTAAAGGTCCGTTTTCTTCGGGATTTGTTCCCTAATAATTATTTACACTTAATTAAGCTTCTAAATTACTTATTAGCCTAATTAATCACTATTTTTAATTACGGGGTATTTCAACGCTGAAACAGAAGGCTCTTGGTTTTAAACCCATCATGCCCAATCATCCATGGGCATGTTTTTACTTTTTGAGGCACATTAATACTCCAGATCAGTTTCCACAAGGGGTTGTGCACACCTTTATTCCTAATAATCTCATAAGCTGATGAAACTGTGAGATCTCCAGTTTTGGCACAATTCCAGGTGATAGAATCTTCTAAATCAGAATCTAAGATAGCTTTACTGGGAAGAAGATTAAGAATGTCAGGGGGTAAAATATTCTCCAATGATTCCCATTTCCAGCCCCTATTAATTTCCCACAAATCTACCACAGTAGCCTCCATGTCTATGGAAGATAGGGAGCTAGCATAACTACATAAAGGAGAGTCCACTAACCACTTATCTAACCAAAACCTAATGTTTTTCCCATTACCAAGTCTCCTTTTAGCCTCTTTCTCTAAAATCTCCTTACACGATATTATGTTCCTTCAAGTGCAGGATGCAGTTCTGGATTCAGGATTTTTATATTTATTAACGAGAATTCTTGCCCAAAAACCATCCTGATTATTTATAAGTCTCCAACTTAATCTGGCCAGACAAGCTTTATTCCTTAGGTGAGACTCCCTAATTCCCAACCCACCCTCATTCTTAGGCCTACAAATTTTCTCCCAAGCTATGATGTGGATTTTTCTCTCATTATCTTTGTGCCCCCAAAGAAAGGCCCTGTTAATTTTATCCAACCTATTACAAATTGAAACATGAACTTTTTGGAACATCATGTTAAAGATTGGGATAGCATTAAGAACTGATTTAACAAGAACTAGTCTACCCGTAAATGACAGGGTTTTGGCCTTCCATCCAGAAACCCTTCTTCGAACCTTATCAACTAAATCCTCAAATTGATTACTATGGTACCTGCCATGAATTAAATTCAACCCTAAATATTTGCCTAAGTTATCAGCAACAGGAATACCGATGTGTTTACTGATATCAATTCTTTTGGCCACACTAACATTCTTTGAGAAGAGAATTGTGGACTTCTGCAGGTTAACTTTCTCCCCAGACATCAGACAAAAATCCTTAAGGACTTCTATCATGATGGATACATTCCTCATAGAGGCACTTCCAAGTAAGATAAGGTCATCTGCAAAGAAAAGGTGGGAAATAGCAGGACCCCTATTACAGAGCTTTATAGGACACCAGTCCTTCCCTATGACATCTTGATCAATAAGATGAGATAATCTTTCCATGCAAAGGGTAGTAAATTGTTAACACCACAGTATTAGCCCAAAACAGCCACAAGCCATTACCAATGACTACTTTCGCATGGATAAACTGAGTCATTACCAATGACTACCAATGACTATCCGCAGGGTTAGCATAGATGAACGTGGCAAGAACAGAGTCATTACCAATGACTACTTTCGCATGGATAAACTGATTACTGCTACATAGAATATTTAACACCACAATATTAGCCCAAAACAGCCACAAGCCACCACTAAATCCAGATGCCTCGACAATATATTTGTTTGTAAAATCCATTTTATCAATAATATTGAGACTTCTATCACCACTTATCCAGGGCTCACAGAGGAACAAAATATGGGGTTTTAGCCTATTCAACATATCTCTAACAGATGGCAGAAAAGCTGGTTTCCCAGCTCCTCTCACATTCCAGGCAAGAATTTTAAAGTTGCAATCCATAACATCAACATCAAACAGTCAAGACAATACAAGGTCAGAACCTTGTTCACTTTTACTACCTGGAACCACATGGTTAATACTAGAATCATGGGCAGGTTTCTCAGTACAAGCAACACAATCAAATGAGGAAGAAGGAAAGAATACTTAGCTAGATGAGAAGCAGATTCGATATTGATCGTTCCATCCATCAAAGCATCCTTGTTCTTGACTTCTGAGATCGACTTTTCAACTCCAACCTGATTGACTGTCGACTTCACATGCTCCTTCCCCAAGCGCTGACCCTTTGTGCGCTCCCCTTTTTCAAGAGTAACAGCTCCATCCTGATTATTCGCCAAGGCTTCAAAGCTATTAGATAGCAAAGTCGCTTGATCCCTGGATGAAGGACTATTGGAGTGCAAAGTTTCCTGATTCCTGGATGGGGGATGAGCTTTAGAACTTGCACCCCCAATTAAGGGAGAAGAATTCTCTCTTTTCCTAATAGGTCCCTTCACCGATTTAGATTTACCTTTCCTGTTAACTCGCATCCAAGGACCAAAATTCTCCAATAGATGCGAGTTATCCTCAATAGGAGGGTTCTGAATAACCTTAAAACCACCCTCATTAATCTCCGCCGTGGCATCCTCTAGCCGTGGACAATTGGTCTTCTGATGACCAAAACACCCACAATGAAAGCACATAAGGTGGATGCCCTCATACTCAATCTTATGGACTTTCCCTTGAAGCTTAAATTTCCCAATCAATGGCTTTGTTAGGTCCAGGTTGACAGAGGAGCGTCCACTGATAGCACAACCCAGTCTAGTTCTTCTAATATCAATTTTGAGCACCTTCCCTACTTTACTACTTATTTCGCTTAAGCACTCCTCTGTCAAGTACTCCAGACTCAAATCTAGGAATTTTATCCAAACGTCTAAATTAGTTAGAGCTTCTGATTTTGAATCAAAGTCTCTCTTCCATCTTCGAACTGTTAGATATCTATCTGAGATTTTCCAGGGACCTCCAAACAGAGCCATATCCCTATCTGCTTTCTGTTCAAACACGACCATGAAGTACCCATTTCCTATAGCCACAACATCAAATTTACCCTTGGATTGCCATCTTTGTACCAATCTATCCGTCATAATCGAAAGAGGAAACGATTTACCTAAAAGTTTCACAATAACCGCATTCTTCCAGCTTTTCTTGATGTTCTGTATAACTTCTCTTGAAAACGAAATATTTGGGCACAATGGATCCTCCCTGTCCGCATCTTCAATTTCCTCCAGTTCATCGCAATCGGACAGATCTTTATCAGACAGATCTTCTTGCTCGGGACTTACTCTGGCCTCTAGGATTTCCTTAAAACTTGGTAACGCATCTTTTGTAGAGAAATCCATTTCCTGGCTAGGGACATTAATAGTCAAGAAATTTTTATCAGCCTCCCAATCGGACACCGTGCATTTCTTCTTAATCACTTTCCTAGTTTCCCCATCCGAAGCCTTCGCGTTGAATGTAAAATCCATCACTTTGAACGGAAATTCTGGGCATCAGCACCTCCTTACACCAATCGCAGGTGAGAGTGAACAGAGATTCGGGGTTGAAATTCAATCTAAAGGTGGGGGAGAACTGCTCGAGGGACTCTAACTCAATTTCATCGTCACGGGCAATCTTCGAGGAGAAGAAAAACCCTAGAATTCAGAAATCACCGCGCGTACCGCGTGTACTCTTTTCACTCATGGGAGTTTAGTTTAATTGAATCGATATTTCTCCTCTTTATGTACAATATCTTAATAACATAATTAGTTATAATCCTTAGAAAATACTTCAACAATTATCCAAAACTTTTTCATGACAATATACATGTATATAAGGCTATTATATATAATAGTTTTTCACTCTTATAATATTTGTTGTTTATACAAACATCTAAAAAATAGAACATATATCAATTCAATATTCATGTCTTAATCAACTGAATCAATTTTTTTAAAAAAATGCTAATATTAAAATCACAAAGCTAATATTTATGTTTTTTACAAAAGTGAGGTACAATGCTTATAGAACGTAAACATATTACCTTCCAGGTTATAAGTTATCGTGCATACATAAAAACAAAAAGTTAATGAATACGTAAAATCTACTTCAACGACTCAGTTTATTGTTTTTAAATGTTTATTGTCTTCTGGTTTATCAATCAATTAAGCTCAGTGAACTGAAAAATGCTAATAAAATATTCTTATGCATAATGATACTTTATGAACGACCTAAGGAAGAGATATATAAGTACTGTTAGTGTCATCTTTGTTATTATGTTGATGGAAACGATTATAGAAGGGTGTGTACATGTTTCTAAGCATCGTTGCAAATGTTTATAAATTATCGTGGACACATAAAAATCAAAGGTTAATGAATACATAAAATCGACTCCAACAACTCAGTTTATCATTTTCTAATGTTTATAACCTTCTGGTTATCAATCAATCAAGCTCTATAAATTGAAAAATGCTAATAAAATATTCACGTACACAATGATTTAATTGCATGACAAAGGAAAAAGTATATTTTTTTTTGATAAGGGGGCTACATATGTAGCAGTACATTGACCGATGGTCGGTCTATACAGCTTAGGAAAAATCCTTAGCCAGAAAATGAAAGGAAATTCAAAAGAAACTTCAAAACGACAAAATCCGAAACACCAACTACAGCAATGAGAAAACTTTAGAAATCCTGGACATCCAATCGATATCATCAGCCCATCAAGGCTCCAAACTTCAAGCCCTCCCAGCATTAAATCTTCTGGATCGAAACTACCTCTAAACATCATCCCCTCCTTAGTCTGTGGAAAACAAAACGGGAGCTTGGACTTTTGGCGAGCGTTAGTGACATTTCAAGACTGATAATGAAATTGAAAGGGTTATTTCTTCATTCCGCTTCCCCTCAAGATGCGGTCAATATTTGCTAAAGATCTCCGTGGATAGGGGCAGTGAATACGCAACCGCTGACCATATTTAAAGCATTCACATGCCTCCGCAGAAATATTTGCAAACTTTTTATTTGGTTTCTTAGGTTTCTTGACACGAAACATCCTCGTCTTGTCTTGTTCCTTCTTAGCTGGGGAGACAGCCAGGTTACCAAGAGTGTGCTCTTCATCCGGTACAGAGCACCCAAGCTCCTTCGCAAGTATAAGCGTTTGTTTTGCTTCCTCCTGCACATAAGCCTCGTCCGCGTCGGCATCTGGTCCAGTGGATCCTCCTGCCGGCTCAAAACCTGGGGGAAACTCAGGATCCTCAAAGAGGTTCCTCAGACCACTATCCACATCATCCTCTTCCTCCACTTGCATCTGGGGAACCGCCGACACATCGCTCGGCCTACTCAAATCCCCACCAGCCTCGAAAAGACCAGCACTACCAATCTTAGCAAACCACGCGGAATCGTCTTCCGCCCTTCTCCTCTCATTACTCTTCTTGCCTCGATGCTCTTCAGTTTCCGGTTCTTCCTCTTGCGGGGTTAGAATCACTTTCAAATTAATCCCCTCCAGGGAGTCTGCGTCAACTGGGGTCGAAAGTCCGTTATTTGGACTGATAGGAGAGCCTACATATATAGGTTGGATCTCCTCACTTGATTGTACATTTATATTAGCAGCGGAGGGTGACTGTTTGTCTGCTGATTTATCAATGCACTGCTCCCCACCCTGGATCCCTTCACAATATATTATACTATCATTAAACAGCAAGGGGGGAACTATGTGGGCCGACGGGTCTACCTCTTTCACCTCTGGATTCGGTTGTATAATACCAACAGGAGCGGGTACAGCCCATTCCTTTACTTCCTTCAGTGCTACTTCAGATATTAATCTCTGTTGGATTGCTACAGTATTTTCATTGATTACTCTCGGGACTCCCCAAATCACGTTTGTGCTCCAGTCTGCCACTTTTACAAGGATTTCCATTTGTTGTCTCCCGTTTTTGCAACTTCCAAGACAACCCGCATGCGCCGAAAGGTGTCTCGAGAAGTGCCTTGATACTGAACTGTCCATCATGACATTCCTTCCAAGTTCGATTGAGCTCAGATTTGTTGCTGACGTGGCATTTACCAGTACGTTAATGGAGTCTCTGGTTGCCTCCGTCGGATCGACAACGCCGTTTCCTTTTGGAGTATTTTCTGCATACTTCTCACTCAGCTCGTCTGACCAGAATTCCACAACCCCTACCATTGTGACTTTGTTGTCGAAGATGACTTCCACTTCATCGTTAATTATTTTAAAAGTTGACGTTTCGATCACCGCAAAGATCTCCAGATTTCCTGGGAGTTCTTTCATGTCTGTTTCAATCTCTCTTATTTTCCCGAATCTGTCGAGTATGGCTCGAGCTGAAGCTTCACACCATGCCTGCGGCGTAACAGATAGTGTCATCTTTTCTATAATAGTGATGGAACCGATTATAAAAGGTTGTGTATATGTTTCTAATCATTGGTGGAAACGTTTATAAGATATCATGGATATGTAAAAACCAAGGTTAACGAATATGTAAAATCGAATCCAACAATTTAGTTTAAAACGTTTATAGCCTTTAGGTTTATCATCAAGTCAAGCTGTGTAAGTCAATAAATGCCAAGAAAAAATTCTTATGCACCACGATTTAATAGGAATGATCAAATGAAAAAATATAGTTAACGTCATCTTTTCTATGATAGTGATGGAAACGACTATTGAAGATCGTGTACATTTTCTAATCATCAGTGGAAATGTTTATAAGTTATTGTGGAGACGTACAAACTATGGTTGACGAATACATAAAATCAAATCCAACAACTCAGTTTATCGTCTCTAAACATATATATATCCTTCACGTTTATCAATCAGTCAAGCTCTCTGTTGTAAGCTGAGAAATGCTAAGAAAATAATCTATTACACTTTGATTCAATAAGAACAACCAACATAATAGATATATAAAAGTGTCATCTTTTGAATAATAGTGATGGAAACGATTATAGAATGTTGTGTAAATATTTTTTAATCATCAGTGGAGACAATTATAAATTATCATGAATATGTAAAAACCAAGGTCAAATGAATATGTAAAATTGATACCAACAACTTAGTTTATCGTTTATAGAAGTTTATAGCCTTCAAGTTTATCAATCAGTTAAGTTCTATAAATTGATAAATGCAATGATTGGTGAGAATTGCCAAGAGAAAAGATATAAAATATATAATATCATCTTTTCTATAACAATGATGTAAATGATTATATAAGGGTATATAAATGTTTATAATCATTAGTGGAAACGTTTATAAATTATTATGGAAACGATTATAGTCTAGAGTTTGTAGTCTAAGGGCTAGGGTCGTCTGTGTTCTTCTAAATATGCTTCTATTTCATCTTTGAAATCTTCAACATCACCCTATTTCAGACATTAGACAGCAAGCAATAACAAACATAACCACTCGTAGGCCGGAGCATAAAACCCTAAAATATGATCGAGTTAGCAAGCTACCACAAGAAAATACATAAAACTTTAAGCCCCATAAAACCAATGATTGGGTAGTGGTTAACCCTTGATACTAACATCGATGAAAACGATTAACATTGTTAAAGACAATTGACACCGTTAAAAAAAAAGTAACACTACTGAAGATGTTAGACTTTAAAATCAAATGTTGGACATTCTATCTTTAACGAGCCATTCAATTTCGACTTGTGTCTTTCACACCCTCCATTTTCATGATTTAAATACCACCTTAAAAGTTTATAATTAATATATATATATATATATAGTAATTTTATGTTTAAGTGGAAGTAATAAGTACTATGAAATTCATCCATATAAATTAGAACTATTTAAAAAAAACACTTATAACTTATGTGTAATTATATATATATTTTCTAAAAGGTTTAAAATTATATATTTCAACCATTTTAAAATGTTAACATTTATGATAAAATGACTAAAAAATAGGAAAATAATGACAGCAATTTCTCATGCATGTTCACATTTTTATTTAAATATAAAAATTAAGATATAAAACAACTATTTTGAGAAGCAAAAATAATAAAATAAAAAGTAATTAAGGATATGAACAATAGGTTGTAACATATACAAATACTACTATTATATATATTACCATAAAAATATTTTACTTATGTGTCCTCCAAAACACTATTGTCACGTCCAAACATGTCTTCATCTCCCGTACTACTACAGTTGTTTTTTTACGACATATGTCTAACGCTCCAGATTGAGTCCGTCAGCGACGGAAAAAGTTCTCCCGTCACCAAACTCTCTCCGCATGGTCACCAAGTTATCAATGAAAATACAGTAGTGTGTAATAATCTTGATACGACACAAATTTTCCATCTAGAATGAGATTAACATAATGACTGCGTACGTTTTTCAAAAAAAAAAAAACATAATGACTGTACAAATCATGGTACCCATTCGAGAGAGGAGAGGACGTGGTTAAAAAAAATCAGAAATGAAGCATTGCGTTATAATATTAATCATATTATTTATACTAGATGCAATATTATGCGGTGATACATGTCAAAGCCATGGCATACACACAACCACCATTTTGTTTTCATTTATGATGCACAATGCCTAGAATAATAGAAATAAGAACCAACAAATTAATTCATGGAGAGAAATGACTTCTCACTTACACTAAGCGACCTTAGTTATTCAA
Organism: Limonium bicolor; assembly: GCA_023374045.1. NCBI lineage: Eukaryota > Viridiplantae > Streptophyta > Magnoliopsida > Caryophyllales > Plumbaginaceae > Limonium > Limonium bicolor. Next base: position 171,987,291 of record CM041777.1, read on the forward strand.
GGCATAGTACTACAAAACGGAGTACAAATAACGTACTTATTAAAGTGAAAACCAAAATATTGATAATCCGTCTTTTCAAATTGGAACAGGATCTGTAAGTATGACCGATATGTTGTTCTTCATAGTGTGATTTGAAAATGTGTAACTATCCTCTCCCTTGTAGATCACATCAACAATACGACACTCGTTCAAGATTCGGGTAAGCAAAGATTTTGAAATAATATGAGGCTTCATCATCATCTCATTGATATCCTTCCAACAATAATCTACTTGCTTTTGAAACTCCATGCGGGCTATCTCCTCAGTCACATCATGTTGTCTCATATAGTTTTGAAGTGAGGAAGGCACGTGATCCCTTCCTTGTTCAAACTGTTTAATAGTTCATTTTAAATGAGTCAAAGTTAAACCATTAATTTCCATACATAAGGAATGCATAAATCACAATAAAGTTTTCTAAATAATACATAAATTAAGGTTGTAGATACTTACTTCATGGCCGCCCACATCATCCATGAGACGACCAATTATGCCTGCATCCCTTATGAAAAGTGGATTTTGACGAGCCCATTCAAATTCTTCCTCTTTAGCTTCTTTCACACCAAGATAAGACACAACTGTTCCCAGATTGTATCCAAAACTCACAATGGAAGCCTTGTTCATGTACTCATCAAAGCTAGGCTTATGCTTCTCATGACACCACTTTGCTTCTTGGTAATAAACGCGACACATATCTATCATCTATATATGCATAACATGCAAGGTGTTAATATGCATAAACATCATTAAGACCTTATGCATATATTATAGTAATGGAGAGTTATTAAGAAGAACAAATCTTACTTCCGCTTTTGCATATTTAACATATCGTGATCTTCCTAGTGGGAAAAGATCACATTCAAACTCTTCAAAAGTGTCAAGAAGAGCCTTATAACATAGCTGCATGTACCCCGGAAGTTCATTTAGACAACTCATGTCCCACCTGAGATAATCAATTAACCAAAAACCATTAGGAAGAATTTATATAGAAGTCCATATATCCTAGCAATTAAAACTGTTATTTCTTGCAACTTCAAAAGTCGTATGAAGAGTACTTACTTCTCTACTGCTCTTGTGAATATCGTAAGCTCATCGATGGTTCCATAAGCATCATAAATATCATCAATTATGGAAGTCACTTTGAACACTTGTAGAAATATCTTTCTACCAATCATATACTCTGGTTCGAAGTATAGCCCTAAAGTCCAAAAGTAACCTTCCACAAGCCTGTCTCTACTTGGGAATGGCATCTTTGCAATCAAGTCAAGGTCCTTCCACCACCTAAAGTATATTAGATTTTTCAACAAATGATATTACTTTTACCCACATGTATCATCCCTATATCCAAATTTAATAAAGCTATGATGACACTCTTGCATGTAAGATATATGTTACCTTGTAAGATCCCTTAGCTCCTTCTTGTGCAAAGCTTGAATCAAATTAAAATCGAGCTTGGCAAATTTCAATAGTGTTATGTTGTGAGAATGGTCTTCTTCATAGTATGAGATGAACAACCTGGACTCAAGTCGTGGCATGCCTCTATGTAACGATTGGTACAAGGCACGAGATACTTGTGCCGACAGTGGATGGTTTGAATCATTAGCTATTGACTTTAGGTGTGAAATACCCCAAACCTTGGTATGTTATGTAAATGTTAAGCTATGGTATGTAAAGGCCAAAAAGTGCCTTAGAAACATAAATGAATCATTTAAACCATGGTAAACACAATAAAACACTAAGACACGGATGAGCAAAAACATGCTCTAAGCCATGAGTGAACTTGGTTAGGACCCAAAGAGCCTACCAAGACTTGATAATGTTTATTATGACTTTATAAGGCTAATTAAGTCCTTAGGAAACTTTGGTAGACAATGAAACCAAACAAAACACAATAAATACCTTAAGGTCAATAAGAGCAAAAATGTGCTCTAAGCTTGGGATAAATGTGTATAAGACCTAATGGTCATACCTATACTTTATAAATATGTTAATGAACATATTAAATCAATTACCAAAGAAAACCAAGCTTGAAAACAAGTTAAAACACAATGTGCTTTAAGGAGTCTTAAAGCACGTTTTTGAAAAATTGTCTTGTAAATGAGTTTTGAATGGCTAAATGTCCATCATTACTCTGTAATTAACATGTGTACTATATGTATCACATTTGGGTGGCTATATCAATGGGAAATCAAAAATTTCACTTCTATGTGCCTTGTTATTGGTGAATAGTGATTTTATAACTAGTTGTAGCATATAATGTTATAAGTGATTAAGTTGGTCAACAAAGACCAAACACCCTCCTAGCTAAATGGTGGCCGGTTTTTAGGTAAGGTGAGTCATCACCATGTTAAATAAATTAAAGGAAGGAAGGAAAAGAAAGTAAAAGAAAAGTTACTTTAGTACCTAAATATCTTCTAAAAGCAAAAGCAAACCTCATTCTCTCATTTGCCTTCTCATTTCACACGGTCCCAAACTCCTTCTTCCTCTTTCTTCTTGTTCTCTCTCGGTAATATAGCACCATCACCATGGAAGTTCATCTTTGACCACATGTAAAACCTAGCTCACTTAACCAAATCAAAAACAAACACCACCTTCTCTTAGTTAAGTCAAGCTCTACACTTCCACCTTTTCAAATCTTCAAGAGCTCAATTTTGGTGCCATGGAGAATCACCATTGATGGAGCTTGAGCTTGTATTTCTACATATTCTTGTTCTCCTTTGCTTCAAGGTGAGGAAACTCAAAGAAAAATCAAGTTTCCTTCATGTTTGGTGTTGTCCGAAAATAACCTCACCATGGTGTCTTTACCTTGCTTGTTCTAGCTTCATTCCAAGCTTTCATGGACTAGGAGGAGTCCTCTCTTGATATATATTCAAGCTCTCTTTCCATTCCAAGGTAAAACAATCATGTTAATACCTTAAGATAATATATGTAACTAGGGTTTACAATGAGATTAGGCATAATGCTTATATACTCATTACAATCTTGGTATATTGTTTAGTTGTTGACAAGGAAGGAAATGCCCACCGGTTTTGTAAGAAACAAGAAAGGAAAATTTGTGAGGAAAAGAGGTAAACAAGCTATCTCAATGTGGTTTAATGCCTTAGGAGAAATAAGCTTATGATGCTTGTTTAAAACTACCTAAAGAGCAAAGGTAAATGAGCTAGTAAAATGCTCTCAAGGAGTTTATTAAAGGAATATGTATTGTGGGTGTATTGCAGGTCAAAGGCATTATTATGTGGGAAATTCAGGGTTAAGGTTTATGCAATTTAAGGGCCTAAGAGCCATGCATTTAAGGCCTAAGTGCCAAGCATTTAAGTTATGCACTATATTGTGATGTAGTGCTTAATGTGTGGTTGAAGTTTGTGTATAAAATGTGTTTGATGGATTTTAGGTGTTCTTGGATGGATTAAGGTAAAAACCTAAGTGTTTGGATGTGGGTATATACTAGAGAAGCTATGGCCAAATTTGGGAAATGTGTAAGAGTTTTAAGTGTGTTAAGTGAGTTTTGGTGAACTAGGAAGGATTAAAGGTGAATGAATGTTTACTTGAGAAGAAAACATGTATTAAGGTGATTTAGAGTGATGCAAGGATTTAGGTGTTGCCTTGGAAGTTCTAGGAATTCAATGGGTGTTTTGTGAATGTATTTAAAGTCTTGAGAGAAGTTGTTTAAGGTTTAGGTAAGGTTGGTGTTCAAGGAGCAAGTGATGTTTAGGTATGATGTGAAAAGGAGATTTAGTTAGTAAGAAAAGAAGTTGAGGGATGATGATAAGTCTAGAGGATACACCTTGGTATTTTGGTCATTATAGGTGAAATGCCACCTAGAAATCATAAGGAGAAAACATTGTAAGTGTTAGGGAATTTTGTGGAGATAGTAAGGTTTAAAGGTTTAAGGAATAGGAAAAATAATTTTGTGAGTGTTTAAGAATATACTTAAGGGTGTGTTTGAAGTGCCAAATGATGTTAGAAACACATTAAGAGGCCTTAGGAGAAGTTTGGTGAAGATTTGACAAAGCTTGGGTAAGTTTAGGAGGCGACCGACCCGGGGCCGACCAGTTTGGGTCGGTCGAGCCTCTGTAAAATTGTAAGAATATGTTCGGTAATGGACCGACCCAGAAGGGTGGGTCGGAAGGGTCGGGGTCCAGTCGGTCAAGTTACAAAGGAGGGAAAATGTTCACACATGGACCGACCCAGAATGGTGGGTCGGACGTGGGTCGGAACGGGCATGTTTGTAAGGAAGTAAAAGGGGTCTGTAATGGACCGACCCAGCTGTGGTCGGTCGGTGGGTCGGTCGGACCAAAAAACATGGTTTAAGGTTATGAGATGATTTGTGATGATGGGGGATTGGTAGGTATGATGTTATAAGGATGTTGAGGGCTTGTAAGGGGAGTTTTAATAACACCTAAGTGGGTTAAAGGTTATATTAAGAATGTGAGAGTAAAACATGTTAAAAATGTAAGGTTATGTAACAAAGTTAACGGGGGAAAAATTATAAGCTTTGGACACTAAGTAATCAAGCAAACCCCCAATGTTAATGAAAACAATGTGATGTTAACAGTTGTTCGAGAATTGCTCGAGGAACATAAATGGACGGGTAAAGTGGACCCCGGTGACAGGTATGGTTTTCTTTGCAACCTGTGTCCTAACGGATTACACCGGCTTGTATGCCAATGTGTTTTCTGTATGTTTGCCACGTTATGATATAAATCATGAAACGAGTTTACAGTCATTATTGTTATTGTATGTTTACGTGCCGATACCGGTAACCTCTAATGCGCTTGAAGGCTAGTTAACCACTATTAGGTAAACGTAGGAGAACGGTATCCGGTAACAACGTTCCGACTTAAGGAACGTTCTAACCACGGCTATGCGTGAGTTGGTTATGTGATGTCTGTGCGTGATGTTTGTATGTGAATGTATGACTCTCGCCTCCCTTTGTGCTTAACTCGGTTATGATACGTATGGTGTGTGGTGTGGTAGGCTCCGTAATGGATCTCTAACTACTTATTTATAAGAGTCTATGGGCTAATGGGGGGGTGAGGAGTCCGGATTGTTTCCGGCCACGCGTGTGATGTGATGGGGGGGGTCGTTATCATGTCCAGTTCGGCTCCCTTGGTGTATGTTTAGGTGGTATTCCAATTTGGTTTCAACCTTCCCTTAGCTTATCCAAAGCTAGTTTACTGACTCACGTCGGGCCATAGGGGGCATACTGTGTGTTTGGTGTGCTTGGGATCACTATATCCGACACACCTTGGGTTAAGTCAACCGTTCAAATAACAGGATGGTGACGAGGTAATAACGAGCTTGGTATGAGTTTGGCAACAATCTCTATGCTCATGGTATGGACTAACTATGATGGAAGGTTCCTTGTGAGAACGATGTTATGATGTTATGTAATGTATGGTGCTATGCAAATTCCTTGCTATGCTAAGGTATATATATATACATATTGGATGTTTAGAATGATGGTGAGGTTATCACGTGTATGTAGAAACCAGAAAGGTTGTTATGTTTGTCATATAAGGAATGAGATATGTTGTATGTTATGGAATGTGTGGATCATGGAAATGAATCCCAGTTTGTGACAAGAGGCGTTAAGGATAACCCGATTGATGGGTACACGTCGTTCGTTAAGGAAGTAGCTCCGTTAGAGGAGAGCCACTCTAGGGTTTAAGGAATCATTGGATGGTTGGTTAAGTGTGGATGTTTGGTTATAGATTGAGCCCATTGAGGCGAAATATTATGTGTGATGTGTTACTGTTTGTATGAATGATTTGGATATAATCAAACTGCATGCTAAGACGACAATTAGTCGTGCGTGGCCCGGTAGCATGCGGGCTGCGGGATTACCATACCAGCAAAGGTGCTGAGCCCTTTGGGGCCACCCTTTCTCTTCTTTTTCCTATTTCAGGTACGAAGTGCTGGAAGCCGTTCGAGAGTAGGACGGGTTGTCATTGTACATGGGTAAACTTTTAAGTGTATGTATACAGTAGGTGTAGTAAGACCGAAGTTGTTGTCGGCAACAGTTTATAAATACTCGTACAGGGGAAAGTATATGTATATAATAAATGGTGAAGATGGAACGAGGATTGTTTGTGTAGTTGCTCGGGAATCTAGTCCATCAGACCGATACAAATTGTACATATGTTAGCTTGTTAGCCACGTAGGTGTTAACGGCGTTGTAACAACCATTGGAATAAGTAATGTGATGAGTTGGTTTCCGCTGCAGAATGTTATTATGTGTGGTGTTGTTGGATGGGGTGTTACAAGGTGAGTGGTAGTGAAGGCGCGAGCTTCATCCATCACGTAATCTCCATGCTTTCAACAAATGCTGCCTGGTACAAACTTAGAATCCCCCTCACATCAGTAGCTAAGGATTCAAGAAACCTTCCTTTATCATCTTGAATTTATTAAAGACACCTGCAATAATGAGATATACATTGGTATTGCTAATAACTTATAGATGTATGGTATGTATATATGTGAAAGAATAATTGTTTATAATGGACATCTCATACCACAAGATATGTAAAATCCATTTTGTCTTAACACTACAAAAAAAACAGGTTTTAGCGTCCAACGGTTTCGGACGCTAAACATCAGAAATCGGACGCTAAATGTGTTAGCGTCCGATTTCTGATGTTTAGCGTCCGATAAATATCAGACGCTAAAAGCCTGGACGCTAAATTTTTTTTGCGTCCGCGGACACTAATTTGCGTCCACTTAGCGTCCATTTTATTTCGGACGCTATTTAGCGTCTACTTGTTAGCGTCCACAATCGGACGCTAAATAGCGTCTGTGAAATGGTCGCAAGCCTCTAAATCGGACGCTAATTGACTGGAAAAAAATTGATTACAACTTTGCGTCCAATTTTTTTTTCGGACGCTAAATTCTTCTACTTATCGGACACTAAATTGTTTATTCTCATCGGACAATAAGATAGATCTTCATTGTGTATAAAAGGATAACCGTATTTAAAGTGGGCTCCAACTCTTGCCTCATACGGTGCGGGAAAAACTAAAAGGGAATTCTTGAATGAACAAAAAGCATGAGATGGAAGATGGAAATCCAATACTTTAAAGTGGGCTGATGATATTTCGTAGAGTAGCAGATGCTACAAGCAAATTGAAATTGCAGAGTACACCGCATCCCTTACATATTGTATTTCTTTCATGGCATGGTCAATATTGTAAAAGTATGAACCATATATATTTATGTATATATGTATATTACATCACTTTATGTCCTAGTGACATACTTGGGCCATGTGCCTCTAATTATCAAAAAAAAAATGTATATATGTATATTACATATTTTTTTGGTATTGTAAGTATGAACCATATTCATAATTTTATGAAACCATGTCTCCTATCTTCATTCATCACTCCAGCCAGCCACTCGGCCCTATCTTTCCATGCACATCCAGACACTGTGACAAGAAAAAGGCGAGTGAGAAAAACAATAGTAAAACAAAATGAGTAACCTTAATATCTCAATGTCAATCGAACTACTTTGTGATGGTAAAGATACTCTCCAAATAACTGTGACTCTAAGACATCTGATATTGCTATTGAATAATTAAGTAGGCGATAATTGGATTTTAGACTTGAGAACCACCAAACATCTATGTGGGAGACCACTATGCTGCTATTGCTATTGATCCTGTGTTTTCTATTATTCAAGCTTGTTAGGAGCTTCTTTTTCAGAAATGTGAATGTTAAACTGTGCAATATCTACAAAGAGCAGAAGAAGGCAGCTGAATGCATTTGAGCTTGGTTCTACATGTACTAACTAAACCTTACCATAAGACTGACTGATAAATGACACATTGGTTCTACATGTACTAACTAAACCTTACCATAAGACTGACTGATAAATGACACATTGGTATAAGAGATGTATATTGTACACTATACATATGCACACAAAGTGAGACTTGGATAAAAGAGGATTAAACAATACTAATCAGTAACAGTAAACTAGATTACAGGGTTCTCATGTTAGATATAGGCATAAGATGGAACATCCATGTCTCTCTAGAGGCTCAAGTACCATTTCTGCTCTAGTACTATGTCCTTATCTCAACATCGTCAATAATAGATTAACACAATTCAACAACGAAGAAAGGTATCATCAACGACAAGAAGAGCAAGGATCAGACTCAGAGAAACCAATAATCCAGTAAAGCCCAAGCCCCTCGTTCTTCCCAAATGTCCAATACATCAAACATGTAAAGTGGTTTCCAGCTTGATCAAGATGCACTGGAAGCATATGAAACAAACTGACAGTATGGTTCACAAATTGCAAAGTGAAATAAAAAAAAATAGGAAAAGAAAGAGCTGATCAAGCAACTACGAAGCTACAGTAAGTGCCCAACGATAGCAAAACCAGACAGTTCAATTACTGAAGAAAATACAATTCTCCTAATCTACAGTCACAAACTCAAAACCAATACAGTAGTAGGATGAAAATTTAAGCAAACTGATAAACATTTGGATAGTCTAAGTTAACAGGATACCTGTAAGTTGAATTTAGACCTGAGAGCCTTCCGTTAATTGCACGCATAAGATGCAACAAAGCAACAAGGGAAGCCCAGGAGCACACCATCAGTCAACAAGCAGCAAACGGTGTTTAGGAGTCCCCAGAGCACAAAATGGGTCACACAAGATCCAGCCAAGGTACCAGAGCCGAGATATTCAGCATTTTTACCAAAAACGTAGCATGGACAGATTAGGCCAACACAACCTGCAAAATCCACAACGGTAAAGATTCTATAAGCAAAGTGGAAGCATCATCACGTCACAGGATTGTTACACAGTCGCTTAACTAAATGGTGACATATTGGTTGGACAACAAAAGCATAAAATACAAAACACGTCCAACACAATAAAAGCTAGAATACACAGCTAACTGATCAGAAGAAAACTGAAACAGAACCTTCAACATCAATATTTAACAAAAACATTTTACAACCAAATACTAGTCAGCACTTGTTTCTACAGTTTGGGAAGGTACATTTGAGCCATATTTTCCTTCAAAACCCCTGCAAGCAATTTGAACTTTTTACAGAAGAAGCAAAATGCATTGGGAGGACTACGAGGAGTAATAGCGTACATTAATGTGAAAGTTGCTGGAGTTTATGTTTGTACGATAAGTCCTCATTACAGAACATCTCTAAGACTCAAATAGTTCTGCTTTTCAACCATAGCATTTCCTAATTACCCTGCTAGCTAGCTGGTATTTTCTTTGCTCTTTTGTCCAATTAAAGAAGAACGAAGAACTGTCGTTAAGCAGAAGAGAGAGGACACAAAAGAGACTTTAGAGGCAGTGAGAGATAGACAGATCAGATACCCGCTCTTCACCAGTTTCCTTTGTTGTTAATGTCTCTCTTTCTTATAACTTCACTATTATAATATCGAGCTTATTGCTTTCCAATCCTGTTTACAAATAACTGAGACTCTTTTTGCATTGCAGACTATTCCATTTTCCATCCGATTTAATCAACACAAATTTCAAGCATACATCACCGAAAGCAAAACACAACATAGGAGGGACATGTCATCACAACAGTTTGAGAAAAGCTGCTAGAGCGCACAGTTCATCAAAGCGAAAACCAAAACCCTAACTTTAAAAGAAACAAAAAATTTGAAAGTTTTGAGTAACATACCACAGTAGATTGAAGTCGAGACAGATGCGAGTTTGGTGACATTGTTGTTTTTGGAAACCTGAGTGGCATATACTACCGTCAGATAAAGATCGGTGATGAAATCAAGACAAAGGATGGAGCATTTAACAATTGAGAAGTTGGAGGGAAAGATCGAAGACAAAGGAAACGGAAACCCTAACTTATATTAAGACGGAAAATTTGATGGCTTCGAGTAACATACCACAACAGATCGAAGTCAATACCTGGTGGTGGCCGGATTTGCAGTCGAGGACTTCACTGCGACGACGATTGATCTGGAGTCATGGACTTAGATTGAACGACATAGAAAGAAGACCACGATAGACTCATGTGGAGAATTCTCTGAGGAAAGGCACCGGACAGAGGCGGATGAGTTAATTAGCTGGAAAAGTTCTGCAGTAAAATCGTAATATATCATTACGTTTTTTCATAAACAGTAATATAACATTACTTTTTTTTTCCTTCGTAAACATAATATAGCATTACTTAAGTTTAGTAAGTATGGTGTAATAAGGTTAAATGATGTTTTTTTTTCAACTATGTAAACTAGCGTCCGAAGAGTGGACACTAAATAGATTTCGGACGCTAAGGAGTTAGTAGCGTCCGATGAGAGCGGTTGCTAATTTGCGTCCGCGTTTAGCGTTCGATATTACTTTAGATGCAATTTAGTGTCCCATCCAGTACTGGACGCTATTATCGGACGCTAATAAAAATTTGCGTCCGACCTTAAATCGGACGCTAAATTCGGACGCTGATTTGCGTCTACAACAGTGTCCGATGTTAATTTAGACACAATATAGCATCCGCTAAGTGATCGGACGCTAAATTCGGACACTAATCGAAAATTAGCGTCCGCCAGTGATCGGACGCTAAATTCGGACACTAAATACTGTTTTTCTTGTAGTGTTAGTAGACGAAAACGAACAGAGGTATGGTGAAGGCCTAGCTGGTCTTTGCTTGCATCATTCATCTCATGAACAGTGTACAAAGCTTGTTCTATCTCGTGTTCGAGGCGATATCCCACTCCTAGACGCTCAATTGCATCAATAAAATTGATCAATATATCTGATTGGTCAGGTGTTGCGGCCAAGCGCAACAACTCCTCTATAACAACTTGTTGAAGTTGTTTCACCTCAGTTTCTCTCTTAGCTTGGGTTCCCTGAAATAATACAGTATTTTTTTATAAGTGGCTGAAAGTTCAGCATAAGAGCGATACTGAGCTCTAAATGAACCTTTCTTGCAATACGATAGTGAGTAAGTTTTGAAAAAATACTGTATATACATAGACGTGTATTAATCTTAGAGCGTGATTATCAATGGTTCTCGGGGGTTCTTAAGTAAAAAAATAATTGAAAAATATGAGGTGGGAGGGAGAGAGGGAAGAGCTCTAGTTTTGGGTTCTTTGAGAAAAACTTCTTAAGAACCCATATAATAGGACCCACAATTTTTTTCTAATTAAAACATGTCTAGTATAAATAGTTAAACCTTATCTATTTTATAATCTTAATATTTTAAAAACTAATAATATGAATAAACTAAATATATCAAAATTCTTAAAATCTCATTATTTACAAATGAGATCCATATTGACTATGTTTTTCATATTTTTAATATATATATGTGGTAAATTAACACTTATTACTTGTGTTGATATAAAAATGTAATACTAAAATATACTTGAAATTTATAATATGTACCAACGTATTCATTTCTAACATCATTATAATATTTTAATCCTAAATAAAAGGATTAGTTATGATTACATTATATTATTAGTAACGACATATTAATAATTATGAATGAATTTTTTATTCTTATAATAATTAATAAGTAAAAAGGAATATTACATGACAATTAAAGAGAGTTATAAACTAAAGGATGGGTTATATATTGGTAAAAATATACATGGTTATTAAAATGTTGTGGTAAGGAGAGAAATAGGAAAGAGAATGCTAAGAACCCAAATTTGGATTCTTTGATAATCATGCTCTTAACTAGGAAAATTACACTGCCCACCCATGAGGTATTGAGAAATTACAATGCCCACTTGTAACACCCCTAATCTTAAACCTGTAATGACGTCATAATTCGTAGCATAATAAATAGCAAATCGCAGCGGAAAATAAATCTAACTATCCTTGGTGTTACACGCCGTCACTCACCCTTGTGAGTAACAAGGCATCCTTACTCTTCCAACATTACAACTTCCACACGCTGTGATGAACAGATACTGAGCACTCTACCTATTACAAACCAAATCCAACTAAATGAGCAACTAACTGAAATACAACAAACTCCAAAATATAATACATAACAAATCCATAAGTGTTTTATAAAAACACAGCGGCTACCCTGTTCCCCGCACTCCGGCTTGTGTATTCTTCAGAGACCTGAAATGTTTGGCCCAATGAAGGGCTCAGCAAACTATGCTGGTATGCTAAATGTAGTCCTAAGTCTTCTAGATTCCTTAATTCGTTTTAGCCATCTTGATATTAGATTCTTTACATGAAATACCGGTTTACAATAATAACAGTAACAACCGTAAACACTTAACAAACACATAACAATCCACCTGTAAACGCCAGTGTACAATAGTACACAACATCAATAATCACACAACAATAACCACACAACAATAAACAATAATCACACATTAGTAAACCATAACAATAATCAAACGAGATACACGTATTAAACTGCACTTGTTAGTTAGTCACTTGGCTCTTATCCTTTAAACCAATCATTTAACCTTTCCCAATTAATTTTACCTCAAGTGTCATGTTAAGACAAACCTTAATAAATTGTGGACGAATGTCCCCTGGGTTCCAAAGGAACTGTTACCAACGGACCTTCCGGCCCTGGATAAATATATGTAATGACCGATCCGGTCGAACCTGTGCACCTACGGCAGTGCCCTCCGCCATCCCCGAATGTGGCTGATGGATTTCGAGTGACTCCATTATAGTCCCTCGTTGTGATCACAATGCGCAACCAGAAGGTCGGAACGATCTGGATTCCTCTCTTATAAGTTAGCCCTTTTTGTCAGTGACACAATAACCAATATTTGAATTAAGACCTTAACAGTTGACCATTGTTAGGTTCAATAATACCTAGAGGTCAGTTAGTCTTTTTTTTCCAGTTTAGATGTGTAAACTTTAGTCACAAGACATTCGCGCGTAAAATTCAGCGCAACAGTTTGGGCAATCCCACATACAATATCAATCACATAAAATCATAGATATCTTCTTAAACATTTAAACACGCAATGTCTGGACCTTAGGATAATCCTTAGGACATTCAGACCACACAATTAACATACCGTACACCAAGAAACTGCTAGCTTGTCAAACTCCTGTTCAGTAGTCCTTTCCCGTACGCTGTTATTTAAACATGCAATACCGGTAGTATTAATATAACTATTCACTAAATATTACGGTACTGTCACTGTAGTGTTTATACTCGTCGTATAATAACTCTGTATGTTATTTATTTTCCCCTGTTATTTTAACAGTGGTTCTAGATAACCTAGCAGTTCATTATTTTATGTGAAACTCACATGTGATAATGAATTATCATTTATACGGTACCTCTATACCTTACTAACTATATACTTATAATTATTTCCACTTATCATTTATATTATATCCCTGGTCATTTTTATTATAACCAAAATTATTTTATAAACTTTATATTATATTCCTTATTATACCATAATACATTATATTACCTAGTTTCACTTCCTTGCCTTATTAAATAACAAAACCAATCTTATTAACTCGGTATTTATATACTATACCCAACAACTTAATAAATTACTAAATAACCACATATAACTTTCCGGTAATCATAATTGATCCCGTTGACTTTTACCACTTAACAAATATTCAGATACCTTTATAATTTATTAAATACCCTTATAAGTTTCGAAAATTGTAAAACAATTATATTAACTTCTATAAATTGCCAAATAACCTTACAACTTTTATAATTCACCAATTACTCTTATTATTTCGGTAATTACAATTAATACCACTAACCTTCAAAAATTACCAATAAATCCCTTAACTCTTCAGTTTATTCATATAGTTTTCTTTATTAACACTTTTAACCCAAAACTTTATATAAGTTACATATATTCTTATAATCTATAGTTTAAATATTATTTCTTAAATAACCAAAGTAACCCATATATTTCTTATAATACATTTCCGCCCATATTTAATTTCTATCTTTCATATATACTTCCATAAATTACATATTCACCCCATAACTTTCATAAACTTAAATTTTATGTCATAAATCATTTTAACCCAAAGTTTTTAGTCAACACTTGACCAAGACTTTAATTTCACAATTAATACTTTAACATACCCATAAAATCATAAGTAATTTTCGGCACTACACTATATTTCCCAATAATCACAAAATAGTCCCAAAACTTTATAAATTGTTATTTTAACATTTAAAACTTATTTAAATTCACCAAAATTCATATTATTAATTCCTACCTTTATTATACTATAATTATACAAACTAATCCTTTAGTTCTCGGTAATTACAATAAGCACCCCAAACTTTTCAAAATTTATTTTAGCCACATAACTTTATAACTTGCCATTTAAATACTTGTAGCTATATTTTAATACACCCAAATTTATAATATAAGTTAATATATTTATATATTTCGAAAATTCCCCAAATATCATATATAGCTCTCGGCTTTAGTTTAATTTAATATGGTTTTAAAACTTGTTTTAAACTTTATAATAAATACATATAATTGTATATAAGCCATATAACATTCTAAAAATTATACTAATGACTTAGAATGATTATGAACTAAATATAGGACATAAAATTCCTAAACCATTCGGTTTCAACATCTATGTATCATAATTAATTTTTTTATGACCTAACTATATATCTTAAGGTAATAATCTTACCTTATATGTTATAATTATTTTTTCTTGACAATATAACCTATAGTTTTCGGTTTTTTTAATTTATTTAAAGGTTATTCAAAATTTATAACAAAGTTTGAAGCTTAAATCAAACTTAAACTTATTAAACCTTATTTATACAAACTTACCCTTAAATCAAGACAATACTTGTGTTTGATTTTTCCTTGAATTTCCAAGCTCTTCAAATGGTATCTTGTTGTAGATATTTCGAACTCCTTGTATATATATAGGAGATCTTTTTGTTAGACTTCTAACAAGAGCTTATAAATAATGTTTGGAGTAATTTTGAAGAGTTTACCTTAGGAATTTGTCAAGGTATTTTTGATACACCTTGAGATGATTGTAGATTCAAGTTTCCTTCATGAAATAATGAAGAGAGCATATGTTTAGAAGGTTTTCAAATTTCGAAAATTACTTAGGAATTTTCTTAGGATTTTCAACATGAAATTTACCTTACTTGATCTTGTTGTTCCTTGTGTTGTTGAATTTAGTAACCACCTTGGAGCATATATGCTTGTCGAAAATTGTAGAAATTCCTAGGATGATTTCTTGCTTCAAGACTTGATAGATTTAGCTAGGAATTTACATAGAAATGGTGTTAGAATTTAATTCACCATTAATGGAGTTATTAGAACTTAGGAATTGATTTAGAGAATGAAGAAAAGAGAGAGAGAGCTTAGAGAATACTTACCAACCGTGAAGGATGGCAAGGAAAAATAGCATTCACGTATGGCTTTAGTAGTCATGGCATGAAAGCCTTCATAATTCAATCGTATCATTTATTAGCTATTATTACATGACTTTGTTTATTTCTACTTTTGATTTCTTAATTAGCTACTAATATCCTAGACATGCGGCTGGTGGCCATGATGCATTTGGCATCACATGTTGTAAAGCCACGGTTGATTTGGAAGCAATTAGTATTTGTATTGTCTTTATTTGATCATGAACAGCACTAACTTTGTTCTTTTGTGCAGGTGGTGTTCGGCTGGAGCAATTATGCAGCTCTTCTTGGTGTAGCTCACGGCTCCAACCCTTCCTAGATGACCACTTTAGTTTGCTTTATAGTTGTTTACTCTTGTTAATACTTGCAGGTGGAAGTTGACAGCAATAATTGGAGCACACCAACAGTACCACTTGTGGTGACTTTACGGTAATGGAATAGAAGTCTAGTATAGGTTTATTAAGTTAATTATGGTACTAACTTTGTTCTTTTTCCTGCAGGTGATCGGATGAACTGAAGTGGAGAAATCGATCAGCAGCTCTCCTTTTGTTTGTAGGCTCTCGTGCATGGAGATGCTAGGAAGACTAGCAATACTTGTTAATTATAAACATACCCAATCCAGCTAATTAGTCTATGTTCTGTAGTGGTTTATATTTATTGAGTATGTTAATATTACTTACCTGTTTTGTTCATGCAGGTACGATTCAACATGCTGGAGCAAATGGAATTCTACTACTAGTTGTTTACGGTAATATATTCTAGTATAGGTAGGTTTTGTTTGTTTGCATAATGACAATACTATAGGTTAGGTAGTTGTATAATTTTACTATCTTGCTTTTCTTTTGTAGGGGCAATGATCGTGCAGACAGGGAGTAGTCAGCAACTCCACGCCTTGTTTATATGTTTAGTATAATCAATCTGCTAATTTTTTTTGTGTTGCAGGTTGCAGTGTGCGCTTGGTCTGCAGCGAATGGGGACTCCACTAAGCAGATTCCCACGTTAAATGAAGCACTCTATATGTTAGGTTTTATTTTGTTAATTAAATCAACATATGATTAGCTTAGTTTATGAGTAATTGTTGATCACTAATGGTATTTGCTGGTGCAGGTTGATCGGCGCAGACAAGAGTGGAGCAAATGGAATATCTCCAGCCATGTGCACTTACGTAGTGGTATTTAGATAGTTAGATTAGACTTAGCTGTTTATGTTGTTAATTCACTAATGATCTTTATTTATCTTATCTTTGCAGGTACCCGACATTATGGAGTGGAGTACAAAGCTATTGGAATCTGTTATAATTGTGGACAATCGGCTAGTGGAAGTATACAGATCCTGGACTTGTACACTACGGTAATATAGTGCTAGTAAGTTAGATTTATATTTTGTTTTGTTTTTAATTGTCCATTAACAGCACTAATACTATCTTCCCATGCAGGTTATACGGTGAGGAAGACCTCAATGATAGTATTTAAGCTGTTAAACTATCATGTAGGACAAGCGTGAGTCACCTATGCATTAGGAAAATTTTGTGAATTAAACTAGCTAATATAGGCATAGTTTGGCGCATGACATAGGGCTCAAATGGGATTAATTTCCATTTGATTTTTGTTACACTATATTGTACTAAGACCATACTAATATGTGTAATATGTCCCAACATTTAATTGGTACATTTTTATTAAGATAAAAGATGAAAGTTTAAGGTAAAAATGCTGATTTTCGGTATCTTTTTGTACCAAAAATCGCCCCATAAATACTATGAGTTTAGTACTGTCATCAATTGATTTAGATGGTCATTTAATCCACTTTTAAGTTTATCAACTCGTGGCTTGTTAAAAGCTTCAAGGTATTTGCGTAAAACGCATTTTCGTGACACCCGAAGTTGCGTTTTTGTGCTTTAAGAATTTTCTAGGAATTAATTAGTCGCTATGACTTCCAAGTGTTTATATGTTTTCTTAGGGTTTAATAAACCCCCAAATAATATTTATAATTCTTCAAATAGTATTTATTTACTTATTTTTAATTATTTAAATGTTAGGGGTATTTCACCACCCATGAGCTTTAGAAAATTACAATGACCACCCATGAGGTATTGAGAAATTACAATCTTCACCCATGATCTTTAAGAAATTACAATGCCCACCTATGTACTTATTTAAATGAGGTGAATTTGAATATGTAGAGCAATGATTACCTTAGATAAAAACTTAGAAACCGAAAAACCGTAAAAAATTGAAAGAAACCCTAAATTTACATTATATGATCTCTTAGAAGTCAAATAAATGAAAAATACCTAAAAAGAATAAATAAAGAAGTAAAACTAATGATAAAGCAGTAAATACATTGCAATTTCTTATAAATTTTATATGATTTTTCTTCAATTCCTCACTCTAACATTGCACGGGGTAAATTTGGGTTTCTTTTTAATTGGTTTACATTGTTGAATTGCTCTATCAATATAATATTTACTAAGATTTTCATTTTCACCTCATTTTGTAATTACATGGGTGGGCATTGTAATTTTTTAAAGCTCATGGGTGGGGAATGTATTTTTCTCAATACCTCAGAGATGTGTATTGTAATTTTCTAAAACTCATGGATAGGCATCGTAAATTTCTCAATACTCCATGGGTGGTCACTATTTTCCCTAAAAAAAATTTATGAAACCATATATCTATCATGTGAGTTACCTCATCGTCAGGGACATAATTGAGGTAGTAGTCACCCCATGGGCTTGGATGAAAACTTGCAATGGGACGAGAGTCGTTAGGTCTGGAAACCAGTTGAGCTTCAGATGAAACCATGGTCGATGCACTGCGCTTAGTAGTGATCAGTTGTTACTGTGAAATCAGTAAGGGAGGAAGAATACTGTGTGCTATTGGCTAGCTGTGGATTGCTGTGAACAAAAGTGAATCACAATGCCGGGTTTTTAACTT
This sequence comes from Limonium bicolor, assembly GCA_023374045.1. Classification (NCBI taxonomy): domain Eukaryota; kingdom Viridiplantae; phylum Streptophyta; class Magnoliopsida; order Caryophyllales; family Plumbaginaceae; genus Limonium; species Limonium bicolor. The sequence goes on from CM041777.1 coordinate 172,005,630, forward strand.
TTTATAGCACTAGCAATCTGAAAATTGATAGATGACATTGTCAGTTGACGCCTATCTAGTGGGACCATGGGGTAATTTAAGCATATATAGAAAATGTATAAATGGTTGGAAAAGTAGGTCAAGGGAGGCAGCGGGTTAGGTGCTGCCAGATAACTGGTGCAGGAGTGCTGAAAGTGTATATAACATGAGAATGTGAATTTACACAATATCAATATTAGGCGTGAATGCACATGCGTATACAGTATTTTTTTTCCTATTATAAATTGACTACTGCATGTGTAACACTATTTCTATTTTGCCTTTGTTTCTCAAACTATAAAGTAGAAATTTATCTAATAATTACTTTATATAAGTATTGATATGTAAATAGATAAGAAATTGTTATACATTTTATTAAATTTTTATCATATACTATATATATTAAAAAATATATAAAATTGTTGCAACATTAAACTTACTTAAGAAATATATAATTAAAAATAAATTATTACTCCCTCTGTTAATTAAATATCTGTCGTTTTAGGATGTGATTTTTGTTCAAAATATGTGTCATTCTAGTTTTTTGACACGCTTTTTTCCACTTGTAACTCTACTATTCAACACAAAAGTAATTATTATCTAGATGGAAAAGTAAAAGTAGGGACGCCATTGTTCTATTTTCCTTAATAAGTGTGTAAGTTTCTAGAATGACAAATAATGTTGAATGGAGGGAGTAGCTTATAAGTATATAGATGAATTGCTAATTCATTTAGGGGAGTGGCTCATATGCTGCATACTTGCAGTTGCTGGAATGCTGCAGCCTCCAATAAAAAACAACGCTCTACGTGTGACTAATTAAATAGAATAGGAAAAAAATATTTATATATAGCTAGTAGTTAATTAGTATGTTTACAACAGTGAAAACTGTGTGTTGCACATATTTCGTACTTATTTTTAGTTTCTTGTTTTGTAAAATAGTTTTTTTTATAGTTTAACTTTATCCTAAAAATAAAATGTGAATATACATGAGAAATTATTATAGTTATTCTACTATATTGTTAGCATTTTTATCATAAATTCTAAAAATTCAAAATTATTGCAATTCTTATTTTTAGCTTTAAAAAAAGAAAAGGTATGTCCTTACAGAGATGAGTTATAAATGTTTCTTCAAATAATATTTCAAAATACTTCGTACTTTTTACTTAAACATAAAATGACAAAAATTATAGGAGTATATTTTAATCATGGATTCAGAAGTCGGTGTCTAAATCATGAAATAAATTCGCATTGGTGACACATGTTTAAATTCAACTGGCTTGTAAGAGATAAAATGTCCTAATCCTTAGACTTCAAACTCTACAACGTCTTAAACGGTGTTAGACTTCTTTAACAATGTTAACAATATTAATGATATTAATTGCCTTCACCGGGTTAGCCGTCTTTGGGGTCCTTTAGCTATAGGAAGTTAATTAGTGCCTTTGTTTCTATGGGGTTCGATAACCTAAACAGATATATTGTTTCAAGCCTTTAACTTCAAACCCTACAATTATATGTGACAGTGTTTAACATATCTGTAACGGTGTCTACCATCTTTGGCGATGTTAGCCATCCTCTAGTTGACCATTAACCCATCTTTTAGCTTATGATTTTTTAGGGTAGTTTTTAGGGTTTGTGGTGTATGTTAATCTTTTTTAACTTGTTCTATACTTTATAGTGTCATCACTGACTCGGCAGATTTTTAGGGTTTGTGGTTTAGGGTTTAGGGTCGTTGGACCCTTCGATGTTTTTAGCATTCTTAGGGAGGTTTTTAGGGTTTGTGGTGTAGGGTAATTATTTTAACTCATTCAATACTTTATAATGTCACCACTGACTCGACATATTTTTAGGGTTTATGGTTTATGCCTCTTATACAAACCCTAAAAATGCCTTCAACATTTTTTTAGCTTCTCTATGGTGGTTTTTATGGTTTGTGGCGTAGAGCAATCTTTTTAAACTCATTTTATACTTTATAATGTTGCAATTGACTCGACAATAAGCCTTCGACGATTTTAGCTTTCCTATGGTGGTTATTAGGGTTTGTGGCATAGGGTAATCTTTTTTTAACTCGTTCTATACTTTATAATGTTGTCGTGACTCGACAAATTTTCAGGGTTGGTGTTTTAGGGTCGTTAGACCCTAAACCCTCTACTACAAACCTTAAAATTGCTTTCGACGTTTTTAGCTTTCCTAGAGTGGTTTTTGGGATGGGTTTGTGGTGTAGGGTAATCTTTTTTTATTTATTCTATTCTTTATAATGTCGACACTGACTCGACAGGCTATTAGGGTTTGTGGTTCAAAGATTAGGGTCGTGAGACCCTAATCCCTTCACTACAAACCCTAAAAATGCCTTCAATGTTTTAATATTTTCTAGGGTGGATTTTGGGGTGGGTTTGTGGTGTAGGGTAATATTTTTTAACTAAGTCTATACTTTATAATGTCGCAACTGACTTGGCAATAAGCGTTTGACATTTTAAGATTTCCTAGAGTGGTTTTTGGGGTGGGTTGTGTTGTAGGGTAATCTTTTTTTATTCATTCTATTCTTTATAATGTCGACACTGACTCAACAAGTTTTTAGGGTTTGTGGTTCAAGGATTAGGATCGTTAGACCCTAATCCCTTCACTACAAATCCTAAAAATGTCTTCGACATCTTAATATTTTCTAGGGTGGATTTTGGGGTGGGTTTGTGGTGTAGGGTAATCTTTTTTAACTAAGTCTATACTTTATAATGTCGTAACTGACTCGGCAATAAGCCTTCGACGTTTTAAGATATCCTATGGTGATTTTTGGGTTGGGTTTGTGGTGTAAGGTAATATTTTTTATTCATTCTATTCCTTATAATATCCACACTGACTCGACAGGTTTAGGGTTTGTGGTTCAGGGAACAGGGTCGTTAGACCCTAATTCCTTCACTACAAACCCTAAAAATGCTTTCAATATTTAATATTTTCTAGGGTGGATTTTGGGTAGGTTTGTGGTATAGGGTAATCTTTTTTTAACTAAGTCTATACTTTATAATATCCAACTGACTCTACAATATGCCTTCGACGTTTTAAGATTTCCTATGGTGGTTTTTGGGGTGGGTTTGTGGTGTAGGGTAATCTTCTTTTCTTCATTATATTCTTTATACATAATGTTGACACTGACTCGACAAAATTTTAGGGTTGTGGTTTAGAGATTAGGGTCGTTTACTATTAGTTTCAGAATTATATGTCATTCGTACAGTAATAAATATGCCATAAGTTTACGTAGTACTAGCCATGATTCCATATCGTTAATATGAAAAACTACTGAATTCATTTTTAACTTTCCAAATAATAGGTTAACCATTTACGATTGACATGTTAACTATTTACGAATGACAGGTTAACCATTTACATGCGACAGGTTAACCATTTAAATGAGACAGGTTAACCATTTACATGCGATAAGTTAACCATTTACATGCGACAGGTACATGTAACAGGTTAACTATTTACGATTCAATGAGTCTTAGCTATAACTATGTGTAGCTATCTTTGGCTACATTTTTCATGGTACAATTTGTATAGTGTAAAAGTACATGTTTTATAAGTTTATTGTACAGTTTATAAAGTTAGTATGTACATTTAGTACAAATTCAGAAATATCACAATTCTATGTATACATGTACATATATTCCAATACAGTTTTGAATGATCAACTGTACAGTTTTAAATGCCTGAATGTACATGTATGTAGCTATCTATAGCTACATGTGGTTGTAGCCAAGAAATTGGGTTCACGATTAACAAGTTAACCATTTACATGCGACAGGTTAACCATTTACATGTGACTGGTTAACCATTTACATGCGACAGGTTAACCATTAATGATTGACAGATTAACCATTTACATGCGACAGGTTAACCATTTACATGCGACAGGTTAACCATTTACATGCGACAGGTTAACCATTTACATGCGACAGGTTAACCATTTACATGCGACAGGTTAACCATTTACAAGCGACAGGTTTACCATTTATGACTGACAAGTTAACCATTTACAAGCGACAGGTTAACCATTTAAGATTGACAGGTTAACCATTTACATGTGGCAGATTAACCATTTACATGCTACAGGTTAACCATTTATGATTGAGAGGTTAACCATTTACATGCGACAGGTTAGCCATTTACATGCGACAGGTTAACTATTTATGATTGACAGATTAACCATTTACATGCAACAGGTTAACCATTTACATGCGACAGGTTAACCATTTACATGCGACAGGTTAACTATTTACATGCGACAGGTTAACTATTTATGATTGACAGGTTAACCATTTACACGCAACAGGTTAACCATTTATGATTGACAAATTAACCATTTACATGCGACAGGTTAACCATTTACATGCGACAGGTTAACCATTTACATGCGACAGGTTAACGATTTTCAAGTTACAGGTTAATGATTTTCAAGCAACATTTACCAACATTTAAGATTGACAGAAAATATTTCTTCTTTCCAAATTTACTTGTTGACTTTCACATATAACTTAAAATGCATTAGCAAAACACCACAAATTGTCCCTATTAATTCAAAGGGCACCACACTAATTCATGAGCAAACTAAGACATCCGATTTTTAAAATCAGCCTGTATAAGTCAAATTTATAAGGTATATATTTATTTTGATACAAAATTTAAACTAGTTCTTACATAAAATAAATTTAATTTGAATATTATTGTTTTAATTTCATAATTATTTTGGTGTTATATTTTTTAATATAATTTTAATTAAAATTATACAATAAATTTTTTAATTAACATTAAATTCAACATTTATGAAATATTACTTTTAAATTTGGATAAATATGTATGCTTTTGATACATATATTTAAATTGTTTTAAGTTTAATACATAATGTATATTCTTTTAGTATATAATTTCAAATTGTTTGACACATACTATAGATCTATTCTAAAACATTTAGAGACTAAAACATTTTCCAACTTCCAATTATGCTATTACTTTATTAAAACATATTCTAATTTTACATTATTTAATAAGAAATATTTGATATTTCCATGCTAACTGATATAATTTAACTAAACAATATATTCAAAAACAAAATACATCTTTATTGTAAAATAAGAAAAAAAACAAATATAATATTACCATTAAAACAATGAAAACAAAAATATAAAAAAAAAAAACATAGAGCGAGGAATGTTAATTTAAGAATTTAATTTGAAAAGTCAAGTATACGCATTTTAAAAGTAACATATGAACTGCTCTCAAAAGTAATATATATTGCTCGGCCAACCGCACATTTCATTTAATTGTAAAATTGTTTTCTTTTGTCGTTTACTTGCAGGAGTGTTGCATATAATTCTGCAGCATATGAGCTGCCGGAAGAAAATTCAAGTTTTAAATAGTTAATACGTATATATTAGAGCAATCTTCTTTGACTCCCATTTCATTGAATATGCATGGTTTACAATCCAATTCCTTATTTGTTGTTAAAAAATTTGAATAAGGGATTGAATTTTCTTAAAAAAATATTACTCCTTCCATTTAATAATATATGTTGTTTTAGAAATTTGCATACTTATTAAGAAAAGTAGAAAAATGACACATATATTTCTACTTTTTTTTTCTATCTAGATTATAATTACTTTTGTTAGCTAGTAGGATTAAAGTGGAAAAATGTGTGTCAAAAAGTAAAATGTTCTATATTTTTTAACAAGATTCTTATCCTAAAAGGAGAGATATTATTAATGATGCTTTCCCCCCCATGTGATTTCCCCAGTTTTAATTCAACAACTTTTCTAATTTGTGTTCAATATAAATGATGCTTAAACATTATCCGAAATTGATGAAACTTCATATGGATGATGCTAAAGTGTTATATTTTGATCTTATGTCAAATATGAAGTTATTTAAGCTCACACGTGACCCGTGGGTCCCAACGAAACATGTGACATGTGAGTATTTTTTCATTGGGTCCCACAGGTCATATTTGAGCTTTAAAAACTGTAGATTTATCACTGAACCAAAATATAATACTTTAGTATCGTTCATATAAAATTTCATCAATTTCGGACAACTTTAAGCATCTTTTAAATTGAACAAAAATTAGAAAAGTTGTTGGATGTAAAACAGGGTAGACCACATGGGTGGGAAAAGTAATTTTTGAACCTCGTGGTTGGAGTGTATAATTTCACCAAACGTCATCGGGTGGGGCATGTAATTTTTTCTTAATATTTTAATTATAATATAAATTAAAAATTAAATAAATTTGATATAAAATTAAATATATATATTCACTTACTAATTAGTAACATTAAGTTATATTAAATACATAACTATAAGCTTGACCTAATAATCAAATTTTATTTTAGATTTGAAAAAACTAAATTAAAAGAATAAATATTACATATTAATAGTAAAAAAAACAGAATAAATACTATTCATGTGATATTGACCTTATATCTCAAAAGTTATCAAAAGTTACTGTAGTGTATATATGATGTGAGGAATAAAATAAGAATATAAAAAATATAATATATTATTTAAATTATTTGTAATAAGTTGTAAACCCTAAAATATTTTGTGAAATTCACTAGTGAAATTTTCCTATGATTTACTTTATTTGAACAAATAATAAAATAGAGATACTATACCAAATCTTCACTCGCACATGCTTAAAAGACGCTGCAATAATTCTAGTGGGACAGCTATGAACAAAGAGTAGTACTAGGTACATGTGTAAAATAGAATAAACAAAATTCTAGTGTCCTGTAGTCCTCCACTACATATTTTGTACAGCAGCATTGTCTCTACAGTAATGGTTGGTTTACTGTTTGTCAATGTTATGAATAGTGGTCTTTTGGAAGCGCATGAACGATAGGCGGATGATAAGTAGTTAAAAGAGGTTGATGGTGTGAGACCCACTAACCCGTGTTTAATATATTTTAAGTTTTTATGTTTTGTAGTTTATTAATTTAATATATTTTTTTATCTCTATAACATTTTGCAAAATATATAAAGTTTTTCTAATGTGTGTAAACAATTAGAAAAAGATACACAACATATAAAACTTTAAAACAATTTTAACAAATGACTAAAAATTATTTAAAAAAGATAATAATTAAGAATGACTAAATAATAAAAATTAAAATCTTTTAATAATAACATAAAATGTAAAAATTTCAGACACAATTTAAAAACTATTACAGCACCTGACTTAAAGTTATAATGTAAACAAATAGAACAAAATGAGAAAAATGATCAAAACTATTACACATGACATAAACTATTGTGTGGCATTCTAACAATTTATGTGTATATCAAAAATTATATTTTTTATCATTTAATCATTTGTCACATTTCTTTTAAAAGTTATACGATATTAATTAGTTTTTTTGTGTTTTTTGTTTTTATAATTTTTAGTGGTTTGTTAAAATTGTTTTTAAATTTCATACGGTGCGAGGTATAAAATAGAAATATGAAAATGTATAGCATATCCGAATTTAAACGTAGAGATATTTTGTAATTAAAATGAAATCTCATATTATTTTGTAATAAGTTGCAAATCTTAAAGGTATCTTGTAAAACTTGCTAAAACCTCAAGATCATCTGGTGAAATTTTTCAAAATTATATAACAGTTTATATAGATATAAATAGTATGTTATTAAATTGTCAAAGAAACACAAAAGTTTTTTAGCTAACCTTGTTATTATGTATAACATATGAAAAATAAAATAACTACAAATCATAAATTAATTAAAGAAAAATGACCTCAACGCGCATAAAATTATTATTAAACATTCATATTGTATTTTTGATAAAATAATAATATGAAAGTGGTAAACTAAATTTGAAAAGCTACAATCCAACAAATACTAAATTATTAAAAATATTTATATAATATATAGTGTTATATTGATTTATATTTAGTAACTAAAAATGGTCCTTTCTTTTTTTTTTCAGAATGGACTTATATATTATTTAGCTGGAATTACAATGAAGGTTTCTCACGGGTTAGCACCGGCAGAATGTTTGCCGGTGGAACCGCAAGCATAGTACACCCCCTATTGGCACTATGGGCCATACTAGCTAGGGAGTCTGCCAAACAGTTTTGTTCCCGATAAATAACCTTATACAACACTGATTTAGAGAATTTACAATACTCCTGCAACTGGTGACAATATTCTCCAAGGGATGGTTTGCCTGGACTCCTCTAGACAGCAAAGTAACAGCATCATACGAATCCGTTTCCACCATAAGTCCCTAAAAACTGAAGTTTCGTGCCATACTTAGTGCATCAAAAACACCCATAGCTCGGCTTCTAGGATACTTGTGTCTCCTAGGTTCCTTAGAAACTCACAGATCCAGCCACCCTGATTATCTCTGCCAACACCTGCTGCTGTTGCCTCTCCCGATCTTCTCCTTGATGCATCTATGTTGAATTTCAGGAATCCTGCGGGAGGAGGTACCCATCTCCTGTTCTATTCTCGTTCACTTGCTTCAGTCCCTGTAATGGGAAAAGAAGGAATACAGATCATACAGCTTTGCAGTTATGAAAATAAAACATTCATTGGCAGGTAAGGATCAACAATATTATTATGGAATTTGACATTTCTCCAATGCCGAAGTGTATGACATGTAACTGCAAACAGTTGAGCCCATTTCATGTCACCGAAACGAGCAATGACAGCTTTGCTATTCATGTTAGATAGCAGCCAGTCATCAAAATGTAAATTCGGTGAGTCACAAACTATATCCACATCATCCACAATCGATTTCCAAACACTTTCTGCAACACTACAATGTCTAAGGATATGTTCTGCATCTTCCATGTCTCCACAAGAACTACAATTTTGGTTAGCAATAAGTCCAAATCTGTAAAGTAAAGCCTTAGTTTTCAGGGCATTATGAGTTGTGAGCCAAAGAAAGCATTTAATCTTTTCAGGCATTTTAAGCTTCCATATCACTTCCCAAATTTCTTTTTTAGCATTAACATGATCCAAGCTAGCGTACACATTAGCCACAGTAAGCTGGCCATCTCTACTATCAGACCATATCAGGCAATCAGCCCCAGTTACCTCGGGAATAAATTTGCTAGAAAGGGTGGTCAGAATTCTTGGAGGTAACACAGATGATAGTTGGTCGAATTTCCAACCAGTATTAGGGATCCAGAGCTGGGCAACACTAGCATTTAAGTCAACATTCTGATTATTCTGCATAAAGGAATGGAAAGGTTTATCATATAGCCATTTATCCAGCCAAAAAGAAATGGACTGCCCATCACCTAGTTTCCACCTAGAACCAGATGCTATAAAATCTCTACTGTCCCAAATATTTTTCCAGACACCGGAGGCTGATCAGGTCTGGGGGTTTCTATACTTATTCCTAAGGACTTTCACCCAGATATTATCCTGATTTTGGAGAAATCTCCAACTTAATTTAGCAAGACAAGCTTTATTCATAATACCAATATTTCTTAGACCTAGACCTCCCTCGGATTTTGGTCTACAGATGGTAGGCCAAGCAACTGTGTGCAGTTTTCTGGCATTCTCTCTATGACCCCATAGGAAGCATCTACAGATCTTATCAATTTGGGGACAGGTATTACTAGGCAGTTTCTGGGACATCATGTGGAAGGTGGGAGTAGACTCAATAACTGATTTTGCTAAGACCAAGCTGCCAGCAAAGGATAATGAATTAGCTTTCCATCCTGCAACTCTCAATCTAATTTTTTCCACCAAATGAGAGAAGAGATTCGAGTTAGATCTACCTTGAACTAGGTTGATACCAAGATATTTACCAAAATTGTCGGACAGGGGGATGCCAACAGTTTGGCTCAATCTGATTTTCTTTCCAGGCAAGACATTTTTAGAGAAAATCAATCTAGATTTTTCCAAGCTAATTATATCACCTGAAACAGCACAAAATATATCCATAACAGATTTCATGATCAGGACATTTTCCTCAGTTGCAGATCCTAAGAGCACTAAGTCATCAACAAAAAATAAATGGGAGATAGCAGGGCCCTTGTGACAGAGTTTGATTGGTTTCTAACTCTTATTCGCTACATGCCAGCCTATAATGTGGGACAGTCTCTCCATACATAAGACAAAGAGGTATGGGGAGAGCGGCCCCCTTGCCTAATGCCTCTAGAAGGGGTGAAGGGATCAGATTGGTATCCCTTCCATAGGATCCTCATGCTTACCGACTCAACACAAAACATGACTAAATCCACCATTGATCTAGGAAGATTAAGACATTGTAGAGTATCTCTTATGAAGGTCCAAGAGAGTCTATCATAAGCCTTTTCAAGGTACACTTTGACAATTACCCACCCATCCTTAGATTTGGTTTTCCTCATCGAATGAAGAACCTCTTGCATAATGATGTGGTTGTCTTGAATATGACGGTTGGGAACAAAACTATTTTGGAAAGGGGGACTAAATCTGGGAGAAGACCCTTGATTCTATTAGCTAGAATTTTGAGATAATTTTATAAGAGACATCACAGAGAGCAATAGGTCTAAACTGCTATTTAGAATATTTTTATAACAATAAGACAAATGTCATTAGTCCTTTATAGATTCCATTCCATCTAAACCATGTAAAACTTTGTACGAAATCATCAGACCTCCAATCATAGACCTAATAGTCTCCCAATGATTCTTATAAAACCAAGCATGGAAGCCATCAGGACCAGGGGCTTTCAGACTTCCCATGGCTTTAATGACGTCCTCCACCTCTTGAATAGAAGGGGTGACTGACAAGGATTCTAATTGGGCATCATGAATTATGGGGAAGTTGTGACCTAGATTGGTAACCCTTTCAGTGGGTTCCTTAGTGTACAAGTTTGAGAAAAAAGAAACAGCTAGGTTTATAAGACCCTCATCACCCTCAATCTTATTCCCAACACTATCCTCCAAACTGAGCACTCTAGACCTAGCTCTTCTGACTAAGGTTTTCCTATGGAAATAGCTAGTATTCTTATCCACATAACATAACCATTTCTCCCTAGATTTTTGGAACCAAAGGGATTCCTTAGCTAGCAAAGTTTTTTCTAGATCCGCACTTAAACTTTTCTCCAAATTCCTAAGGAAAAGGTTTTGGCTTTTCTCCAAAGCCTTTTGAACACCAGCAATTCTAGCTAGAAGTCTCTTCTTTTTCCAAAAGATATTTCCAAACACTCTCTTATTCCATGTATCTAGGATATCAGCCAAGCCCGAAAGATTAAGAGGGACGCTTTGACCCGAATCCAGGAGTCATGGATCAGCTGGTTATACTCATCATGAGAAGACCAAGCGATCATGAATCTAAAGGGTTTAGGGGCCTTGGGTCTAGGGTCTCTATTATGAAAACAGGTCAATATTGGAAAGTGGTATGAACCTACTCTAGGCAAGACTACACATCTAGTCATTGAGAATTGTTCAAACCAATTACAGGAAACAAGGGATCTATCTAATTTAACAAAAACAGATCCATTCGACCAAGTATAATTACAACCCTCCGAGGGGACCTCCATGAGGCCGTTAGCATGAAACCAATCCAAAAAAGCTCTACTGCCCCTATTCATAGATCTAACCCCTCCTTTTTTATCAGCTAAGGATAAAATAGAGTTAAAATCCCCCGTAAGGATCCAAGGAAGATCATTTTTAGGCAAGCATGACAAAGAATTCCATAGGGAGATTTTGGCCACTTCATCAGGTTTAGCATAAACAAAGGTAGCAAAATTAGAAAACTTATCAACCGTTATACAAACATGGATAAATTGACTATCAGAGGTAATCACATCAATATTCACCGAGTTATCCCACAAGAGCCATAGGCCACCACTAAAGCCATATGCATCAACACAGAATTTATTAGGAAAGCCTATTTTCCTAGTAATCTCATCCGCATGAGCCCCACTAATCCTAGGCTCGCAAAGAAAGATAACGTGAGGTTTATGAATAGAAATCAAAATTCTTAATACAAGGAGAAAAGATCTCTTAGCAGCACCCCTAACATTCCAAGCTACCAATTAAAATTAAAATTTTAATAAACAATAACTCACTTACAATTAAAATTTTAATAATTAGTATTATAATACAATTTAATATTTTTTATATAGATGATAGGTTTTTATCTAAGCCTCTTAGACTTCTTAAATATATAGTTAAGACGTTCAAGCTTTTCAGCTCATATTAGTTATGAGTGTCGTTCGGCACTAACATAAACCCAACACAAATGCCATCATATTTGGACTAACATATGTTAGTGTGGACTATTTATTTGGTTCTGTTGTTCAATTGAGTGACATGTTTCGCCCGCAGCATATGCTGTTATTTCCGTACCGCCCCTTCACTTTTACCTTTATTCTTCTTCTTTGCAATTACTATAGGTGTTAAAAAAACCGAAACCGCATAACCGAAACCGGTAAAACCGACCGAAAATTCGGTTAACCGAACCGGTTAAATAAGCCGGTTCCGGTTATCACTTTTAACCAAACCGGTTAACCGGATTAACCGTTTTACTATTTATAAATTTAAAAAATATAGATTTTCTAAAAGTCTTTATACACTTTCCTTTCTTCCTTTTCAATTCTAATCCTTACATTTGTGTTAGATAAAATAAGTTTTGAATTAAAAGATATAGAAATCGATGAAGGTCGGATTTTTTATCATATAGTTATCTTACAATTAATATTTCATATCATTACTATAATATTTTCTATAAAACTTGTAGGAATGAAGAAGCTCACATCGGAGCTACCTATAATAACAATTGTTGAGTCTCTCGACTTTTCAAGTGATTGGTGAAATTTGGTAGGTATTTGTTAACAGTACTTAGTTGTTGTAAGTTAATGATAAAGTTTAGTTGTTGTTATGTAATGACACAATTTAGATGTGATGTAAAGAAAAACTAAGATGACTTGCTGCAATAACAAAACTTATGATGTAGCAAAATTTTATGATTTTAATTATCTGCAGTAATTTAAAATAACACATTTTTTCTTTATCTGGTTTACGGTTAACCGGAAAAACTGTATCGAAGCCGGCGGTTAACCGTTTAACAACGTTTCTAAATGAAGCGGTTATGATTATCAATATTGACTAACCGCTAAATGCGGTTAACCGGTTATGAACACCCGTAGCAATTACTGTGACTTCATATTAAAATACTAATTCACAATATACTCTCTCTATTCAACAATATCTGTCGTTTTAGGATGTGAATGTTGTTCAAAATATATGACATTCTAGCTTTTCGGCACACTTTTTTCACTTTTAACCCTATTATTCAACACTAAAGTAATTATTATCTAGATAGAATAGTAAAAAATAGGGATACATGTGTAAAGTTTCTACTTTTCTTAATAAGTATGTGATAAGCCGCAGACTTATCATATTTTATGTGTTAGATTTAGTATTATATTTATCTAAATAAGGTTAAATATATGTTATTTATGTTTATTATGTGTTAAAGTATATTATTTGTACAGACTTATGTTTTTATGCAAGGAATGGTTTTCTAGGCAAAAGTTCAGATGATGCCGGACTGCATGCCGGATAAATCCTGCACAACACGAGCATAGAACGGAAAAGGAGCTTTGCCGGAGGCGATGCCGGGTAAAGTCTATCCGGCATAAGTGTAAAGTCGCTTCGGTTGACCATACGACAGCACATGTGTTCCACGTGATTTCCAACCGCTGTCGGATACAATGCCGGATATCTCCTACCCGGCATATGCACTGTTTTGGGCGGAATTGGCGGTTTTGACCGTTAACAGTTGGGCACATTTCCCACGTGTGCCGGCTACCAACGACCTGGCACGACGCCCGGCAACAGACACAATTGAGCCCTATAAATAGGCCAAGAGTCTATATCATTTGACACACTTCAACATCACATTATACTCTATTCACGTCTCTATTTCCACTCCACTCCACTGTTGGTGTCCAAGGAACGTCTACAGATCCATCCACGCAAGAGAAGAAGAAGACCTTGTCGGGTTAAGGCTATGAGCATTTCATTCCCCCCCCTTGTATTCTCTTCTTGTAGTTGTGTGGATGGTGATGTAGAATCCTTGTTAGGTTTTTGGTTAGAGAAGATTTCCTTGTAAAACTCTTATGATCATTTATGGAATTTTCAAGTTTATTAACCCGAGTTCTAGTCTTCATGCAAAGTAGAATGAAGTAGCTATTTATTTGCTTATCTCTAAGTCCTATTTGAGGCTACAAAAGCAAGAGTAGGATAGATTAGGATTTTGGTGATCTTTAATATTGTTGTCATGAAAAGGGCAACAAATGCTAAGGTTTAGGGTTAATCTCTTATTCCCCATTGTTCTGGTTGTATTCGCGGCATTAGCTATGCACGATACAAGTGTGGATGATGAGTATTTCTTGTTGTCAGACCAAGAACACAAGAAGTGTTATTTACGGAATGTACGATGACCGGATGTAGTGGGATGGAAGTTCCGGCACATTCAAAGGCCTTGACTATGCCGGGTAGCGGAGGTCCGGCATGGAACCCGACATATGCATTTTTGTGAGACCAAATCCTCTTTGACATATGATACTCTTAATTGACATTTTCCCAAATCAAAGTTAGTTTAGTAAATTTTCTTAGTTTAGAATCAACATTACTTTTCCCCCTTGTTATAGAATAGGCTTTTGTCCGGATTAGGACTAGTTTCTATAAGTCCCTTGGGTACGATACTCTCGGTCGTAATATATTTACACTATACTCCTACCGGGTTTTTATTTGCTACCCGTAGTAGAGTTGTAGGTTTAGTTCATTATTTTATTCTTTTATATATATATATACTTTAACCCTACAAATTTCCGTTTAGCAGTATGCAATTTTGCTGAAATGACAATATTACTGAAAGAGGTAGTATTATTTATAATATCATAGATTAAAAAAATTGAAAAAAAACATAAATATGGAGATTAGTTGATCTCTTTTATTAAAAATTTAAAAAGAAAATAAAAATATGAATATATATAAATTTACTACCATATAAAATTACAAAAAAATAATATATTATTAAAAGTTACACTTTCATTAAATAAATTCACACAATATTCTAAAAAAATTTGAAACTCTTGTTCATTTTTCATTACGTTTTTATATTTGTAAGAATTATAAAATTATAGAAATAGAAATATATTGTTTAGAAGTTGCAATTTGTACTTAAATAATAAAAATTAAAACTTTATTGGTTATATAATATTGACTTTTCTTTGTTTTTTTTTTTTTACGTAAATTAACTATTTATACTAATATATTGTTTTGAATTTTTCTTTTGTATTTTTTATTTAACACAAATGTAGCTTTAAACTGTAATATAATATTTAGAGTAAATTACTCAGAACCCATGAGGATTGAACATAATACAGTTAACCCACTTGTCTTTATCATAATGATTGGTAACAACCTTGAGGTTACAGTATCTTTGACTATGAGCCCTCGAACTATAACTCCATTGACAATTTTGATGCCACGGACCATCCGCACCTATTATGGTGCAGTTATGTGATGTGGCAGGTCCAGTCAGCAGCTGACTGGACTGTTTTGTTGACTGGACTGCATTTTTATTATATTAACTTTAAATGATTGTAACGTTTAATGTATAAGTCTAAAATTAAAAAAAATATCAAAATTCACCTAAATTCAAGCTCTTCAAAACAAGACCAGTTATGAATATGTTTTGACAACTTTGAAAAAAAAAATTATTTTTACATGTATACGATGATACACTAAAATCATAATATAATTCATTAAAATTAAAATTAATATTATGATTCATTAACTGATAAGTGGGAAATAGATTACAACTTCGGAACCGATAAATTTTATTATTGTTTTGTAGTATATTATTACTGTTGTATGATGCATTTTAAATCTTATATGGTGAAACATTTATTTTTCTTACATATCAAATATGTTTTGTGTTGTATTATTGTTTAAAAATTTTATTTTTATATGTTACTCATGATACACAAAAATGATGTTATGATTCATTAAATTTGATATTATGATTCATTAAAATTGATATAATTATGGTTAATTAACTAATAAATGAGGAATTAGATAGCAAACTTCGGAACCGTTAAAAATTATTATTGTTTTGTAGTGTATTATTATTGTTGTGTGGTGTATTTTAAACCTTATATGGTGAATCATATTTTTTATTACGTATCAAATATTGTTTTGTGTTGTATTATTGTTTAAAAATTTTATTTTTACATGTATACGATGATACACTAAGATGATAATTTGATTCATTAGTTTTGATATTATGATTCATTAAAATTTATATTATGATTCATTAAAATTGATATTATGATTCATTAATTAATAAGTGGTGAATTACATAACAAACTTCAAGAACTGATAAAAATTATTTTTGTTTTGTTGTAACACCCCATCTCCAAAGACAATGATCGTCGCCCTAAGTCCATCTCGTACATTAACAACGCAGCGGAAAAGTTCTACTAAATTGGTGTTACCGCCGTTAGTCACCCACATGACTAACTAGGCCTATTCTCTTTACAAGTCACGGTCTGACTAACCGGATAATTACTCGAGTATCTAAACAATGCAATCCATAAACCACAACTTATACCGAGTATCCATATCCTAAACATCATACTAACATCTCATTAATACACTAAACGAGTGTACATGCACAACTCGTGTAACAAATGTAAAAGCAACCCGAAGTACTCTATCCGCTCCTACTCTCAGGTTCAGTCTTCGTCTGGTACCTACCTGCAAAGTTTAAATCACAGGCCCCAAGGGGCTTAACACCTGGCTGGTACAGAAAACGTGCAGCCCACAAGCTAGCAAGGTTACACACGACTACTTTGTCGTATACATGCAATTTTATTCATACAAATAATAATAAGAAGTACGATAACAAACAACACATTTATGTGAAACATTCACAGCTAAGTTAGATTGCTAACTCCTGAGGCCTGAGAATTATTTAGTTCTCGTGTTTGACCAAACCTTTAAGTGTCAACCGTTCTCCTATTAGAACTGGTTGTTCTCTAACTAAATTGTTTATTTTTGTCGGGTCAAGGTAACCCTAGCCAATGGGTTATTAGCTCCATTGAGTTAATAAACACAAATTCTTAAGTTATGAGGGGTGTAGGCTTGACCCTCCCGCGCCTCCTGAAGTTGCCTCCCACCTGAACTGTTCACTCGAGCTGGTCGGGTCTGTTTGTCGACCCTAGGCGACAAGTCGTAGACGAGCCATACGCGGAAGACAGATCTGATACAGATGCCGACCTCCTAACCTAAACATGCATGACCGGAGTCAGTCCCGGATTCCTCTCCTCCCAAGTTCCAGTTAGTTGAAGTCTCATTGACAATTGGTTAGTTAAATCTCTCTCGGTATTAACCTACTAACAACTTGGAGTATTTGTAATCTTATACAATTGTTACTAAACATAGTTAATGAACAAGCTCTGAATCAACTCGTGTTAGTGTGCAATGGACACACAATAACAATACAGTAAATCGGTTTCATGCTTAATCCTTGTGGAGGGTGATTTTTCGGTATGAGGGGGGTCTATCTAAATATGGTTCTAACTGAGAAGTCTAGATCCTAACCCGGTTAACCTCTAAACTTGGAGTATTTGGTTACTACATAGTTAAGAAGAATCAACTCTAGTGTGCAATCCATAAAATACAGTAAAATGCCATTCGTGGAGGGTGAAAACCCGTTACTCTGCATTCTCCAAATACCTACTAAATCGTCCGTCTTTCTCAGAAAGCATGAAGGGGAATGCTATGGAGCACTACACCCGCTCTCAATGGGCTCCACGCGGACTTATGCCTAAGGGCAGAAATTGACTAGAGTCGCCACCTAGTTTGACCTATGATAACTAGGAAGGAGAATTGGGTTCTAGAACCTAATTGACTCTGAGTTGTTCCCTATGGATGGGGCTTATCTGGTCATTTGCAGAGATTCTATTGTGGGTTTCGTACTGGGTTACACCCCTCAGAAGTGGCAGCGACCACGACTTCGGATTGGTGCCCGAGGAAACCTCGTCTCCAATTGTCAGGATTGTCTTCTTTCAAAACCTTATTAAAGAGATTCATTTAAAAGCCAAAGGATAGGATTGAGTGCAAATTGAGGGTTTAGATGGTTAGAAGAGTTTGGAGAATGGGCTAGTCTTGAAATATTGGTCAGGTTTTTGAGGTGTTCTGGGAAGTTGAATATGTTGAGGTGCAATTCGGGTTTTAAGGATGGTCGGGGTGAAAGGGGATATTTGGTTTGCAGGTATTCGGGTTCTGAAGGTTTCTGGAAGTCTTCAAGAATTGACTTAGAGTTGGTTTGAGAAGTGCTTATGGGTTCTAGAGCTCTAATGGGAATGTTGGATCAGATGATTCAGAATTGTCTCTCTTAAAGTTTTTAAAACTAAAAACCATTTTTGTTGTAAAAGGGCGGATAATCCCAAGGGATTACCCTATGTACCCCCTCGAACACGACACTTAATTAATGGTAAGTGCGAGGCTTGAAGATGGGGCAATGAATTTATGTCGAAAAATAGGATTTAGAGAAACACCATGAATGAGATGTTCTCAGTCGAATCCTAATAACGTCTCTAACTCCCGAGTTTTAAAACATTAAAATCAAAACATTGAAATCGAGTGGAAGGGGTTAGATGATTCTAAAATCCCGGCTACAACTAGGAAGGCCGTTACTTCCCTAGCGCCCCGCCTTGTAGAAATCTAGGCTGCAATTAGGGGAGGTTTGTCACCCTAATGCCCCGCCTAAAGAGATCCAGACTGCGACAAGGGAGGTTATGACCCCAGTGCCCCGCCTCGGATTTTTATTTTAGAAGAGAGACAAGTGATGTCCAACAAGGAAGAAACGTTCTTTTGAAGGTGTTAGACACCACATTCCCCGAAAACAATTTATTTGAGCTGAAGACTAAGTTTGAAAACTTTTTGAAGTTGTTCGGAATTCTCAATAGAGAAACACTGATTTCGGGAAAGGTTTTTAGGAGAAAACTTTCTGTATACGTGAGAAGAAACTTTCTGCAAGGAGAAGAGCTTTCTGTGATGCGAGAAGGTTTTTCCTTAAAATTCCACAAAATGGTTTCTTTAAAAGCTTGAAGAAATTGAATAAAATGAAGACTCAAAATTCTTTTTGGTTTTTTGGACCTTGAAAGGAATTTACAAGTTGAGTTTGAATTGGATGGACTTAGATTTGTATTGGAGGGAATTGGATTAGGGTCGGGTTGAATTAGATTGAGGTTCAGGTGGGTCAAAATCGGGTCAAGGTCAACGTTTTTTGGTCAAGATTACGTTGGTCAAAACTTGGTTAGTCAAAGTTTGGACCGGGTCAAAGTTTGGTTAAGGTCAACACTTTTGGTCAAAGTCAACACTGGATTGGTCAAACTCAGTTGGTCAAAGTTGATTGGTCAAAGTTGGAAGTTCAAGTCAAAGGTCACCATTCGGCTAAGTTTGTCTGATTTTTGTGGGTTTGGTTTGATTTCTGTGGGCTTAGTTGGTTTTTTGTAGGCTTGGGCTGATTTGATTTGGGCCTTGGGTCGATTTGGGCCCTGGGTTGACTTTTGTGGGCTTGGGCCTTTGTTGGACTCGGTATGGGCCAGGTTTAGTAGTGGGCCGAGTTGGGTTGATGGGCCGCATTGGGCTTGGTAACGGGCCGGTTTGGGCTTGGTAACGGGCCGGTTTGGGCTTGGTAATGGGCGATGGGGGTGGGTTGAGGTTTGGGCCATGTTGACTTATTGGACCGTCTTGAAGTGGGCCGGGTTTTAAAACGGGCCAAGCTTGGATTTAGGCCGGTTTTGGATATTGGGCCGAGTTGAGCTTGGGCTCATATTTCGGAGTTGAGCTTTGAAAGCAGACTTCTAAAATGGGTTGCTTAAAAACTTGTTTGAAATTAATTAGAGCTACTAGGCTGTCTGAATAAAATTATTTGGGTTTACAAATGAATTGGATTTGTTGATTGTATATTTTATTCTGAAATTAGGGGATGATTTGAAAAGTTTAAGGAAAACGGGTATTCCTCAAATGGACCGTGTCTAGGACCCGTATGCATTGAGGATACCCCAAACCTAAGGCTTTTCTAAAGTGGGCCTCAAAGTCCACAAGAGGGCAACCTAATGGGCTAACTAGGGCTTCCTATCTCCTTGGGCCTCTATATTATACTGGGCCCAACAATTGCCAAGCTAATCTATTAAACATATAACACAGATATATAATATAATACAAAACTGAAGATAAGCATATAAACACGAAATTGGAATTTCAAAGTTCCTTTCTGATTTCTTATTCTTTTACAAGTTCGTGGGACCTAGGTATAATCCGAAGACCGGTTTCTATATTTAAATTGAAGGGTAAGCATGCTTTATTGAGCGGTTGAGACATGTTTTAATACACTACACAAACTCTTGCTTACCTTACAGCATTTCATTTTTTGATCTTGTTTTTAACTCCACTCTACGCTCATCTAACTGCTCAACAGCGATCAAATTGACACTTTTCTGCCTCTCTATTCAAATGCAATTCTCGGTTATTAACTTCCGGTTCATTCCCCTTTCTTTTTCTTTTGAGCTCCACTAGTATATACAACCGAGTCAAAGCACACACATGGAGGGAGTAAATTACATAATCGGCCATTCATCTACCTTATTGAACTTAAACGTGTTTCAAAAAAAACAAAATTACCAATTGACATCTAAGCAAACAAATAACGGCATAATTGGAGCGATATACACATTAGCCGTGGATCTTCCACAGCATACCCAGAACAACATGAAGCAGCAGTTTTTTTTTTTAAAAAAAGAAAGCAGCGAGTAGCGGAAAACGAGTTTAGAGCGGGGTACCGGCGACAGAACGAGGGGGACTTCCGGTGACAGAACGAGGAGAACTTCTTCCTCTGTAGCTTGCGTTCACCGATTGCAAATTGTAGAAGGCCCACGCAGTTTACTCCAGGTTGAACTCGTGCACCAACCAATACACAGAGAATAAAGACGGAGAGTGAGTACCGAATGAATTAAAGAGACATGATAAAAACAAATCTTGATAGACATGGGGGAAGAAGATCTCCCACCTTTAGTGCCGCTTCAAGAACTCGTAGACCCACAAAGTGTTTGTGACAGCGGTGACGCTTCCTCTCTGTCGGTGGTAAAGGGAACGCGGAGGAGCCCGTGCGTTCCTTGTTTGCGTGAGAAAGCATGGAGATGGTGCTGAGTCTCCGGGTTTTGTTCGCTGGGAGAAGAGAACGAACATGGCGCAGAGCAGTACATTCTTGTTCGCCAGTAGATTGCAGAATTACCGTTGAGCAGGAATCACAGAGAGGGCAGAGCCGCACATGCATGTATGTTCCCTTGTTCTTTCTAGCCTGTTCGCCAGCCATGTTGAAGAGAATGAAGATGGGACCATGCGTGCTCCTTGCTCTGAAGAAAATGAGTAGAGGTAGAGCTCGATGCTCCCTGTTTGCCAGCTAGTTGATGGTGAAAGTAAATGATGGTGAAGCATGTATGCTCCTTGGTCGCCAGTTACGTTGCAAAATTACCGTCTGTTCCCGTGGAGAAGAGAATGAATGGCTGAGCTCTCCAGTTGGGTTGTGCATTCACCATGAAGTGAAGAGGCTGGAGAAATAAATGCTTCCTTTGTTCGACGGTGAGAGCGAAGAATGAAGGTGTGAACATGTTGTTCCTTGCTTCGCTTGCTTGGGGTTGCAGGATTAATAAGGGTGGTGAAGAGAATGAGGATGACCGTAGCAGAGCATGTATATCCTTCTTCACCAGTTGGGTATAGAAGAAAAAGAGAGGTCAGAGCCGTGGGTTTTGCTAGTTCGCCAGTGGGGATAGCAAAATACCGTGAGTGAAACGAGAATGAAGAAGGTAGCTGTTATGTTTCTTGTCGCCGTGAGTGACGAGGAGAATAGAGGGCTGGGCTTGAGTTCCTTGTTCATCAGTTGAACAGAATGACAAAGATGAAGAACCCATAGTTTATATGCTCCTCGTCGGCCAGATGCTCCGTGTTGGCCTGCGTAGTGATGAAACTGAAGGGTGGTGGAGTTTACATGCTCCTTGCTCACCGGTCTGGGTTGTAAATTTCCAACGTGAAGAGAACAGAGATGCTTCGGGCGAGAGTTGTTTTTTTTCGTGGGTTTGTGGGTGAGTGAAGTGTTGAAGGTTTTTTTTTTTGGAGTCACCGGATTTGTCGGATCAGGGAAAGAAATAGAGGTAGGCGCATGTATGTATTGTGTTTGACAGTCGGAAAAGAATGGAGGTAGCGAGAGCATGTATGTTCTGTGTTCGGGAATGAAGAAAAAGAAGGCCTAATGAAGGAAGAAGGCGTCTGGGAGGAAGAAGGAGAGATCGGGATTTTTTAAGGGAGTTCACCATCTTCAAATGTCTTCCGGTTTTAATTACCGAGGAAGCATGCAAAGGATTTTTTGGGGGGGGGGGGGGGGGGATAATCGGTTCTCTCCATAACAAACCCATGCTGCTATGTTTTTATCTGCTCTCTCAAAAACACACCCCTTACCCTAGTGTTTTGGGTTATGGGATTTATGTGGGATTCAAATAAAAAGAAATGGGCTGTTTGGACATGTGTGGGCCGGATTGGGCAGGGCCCTTTTGGATACTAGCTGGTAAAAATAATGGTAGTCACAAAACGTACCCATACGAGTTTCGAACTTGAGACCTCACTCTCCCTCCATGCATGTCCAACCAGTTGAGCTATGACCGATTTCAGTAGATAGTAGCAAAGAAATAATATAAACGTCAGGTCGCTTTGCTGAAATAACAAATGGGTTTAAAACCAGATTATTGTTTAAAAATTCATTTTTGGAAAATCGTGTTTTTATGAAATGCTTTGAAAAAGGTTATAAAATAACGGTTTCGTTATGGCACGCACGCTAATATGTTTTGAAAAAGAAAGGCGACGACCCCTCTTATTATTTCGAAATTTGCTTTATGGGGTGAGAATTTTTGGCGTCTACAGATGGCTCCCCTTGATTCAATTCTACAAGCCCTTGTAGAATTGGATCAAGGTTGACGGGGCGCCAAAAATTCTCACAATGGTTTAGTGGTGCATAGGGATGCGACCGTGAGTGTATGAATGTGATTGAAAGTACGAGGACTTATGGCGAGCCTCAACTAGACCTCTTGACATCTAGTCATAGGACTTATGACGAGCCTATGATACTAACAATTTGATTGATTGGGCTGCACGAGGACTTATGACGAGCCTCAACTAGACCTCTTGACATCTAGCTATAGGACTTATGACGAGCCTATAATGCAATTGAAAGTACGAGGACTTATGACGAGCCTCAACTAGACCTCTTGACATCTAGTCATAGGACTTATGACGAGCCTATGATACTAACAATTAGATTGATTGGGGTGCACGAGGACTTATGACGAGCCTCAACTAGACCTCTTGACATCTAGCTATAGGACTTATGACGAGCCTATAATGCAATTGAAAGTACGAGGACTTATGACGAGCCTCAACTAGACCTCTTGACATCTAGCCATAGGACTTATGACGAGCCTATGATACTAACAATTTGATTGATTGGGTTGCACGAGGACTTATGACGAGCCTCAACTAGACCTCTTGACATCTAGCTATAGGACTTATGACGAGCCTATAATGCAATTGAAAGTACGAGGACTTATGACGAGCCTCAACTAGACCTCTTGACATCTAGCCATAGGACTTATGACGAGCCTATGATACTAACAATTTGATTGATGGGGTTGCACGAGGACTTATGACGAGCCTCAACTAGACCTCTTGACATCTAGCTATAGGACTTATGACGAGCCTATAATGCAATTGAAAGTACGAGGACTTATGACGAGCCTCAACTAGACCTCTTGACATCTAGCCATAGGACTTATGACGAGCCTATGATACTAACATTTGATTGATGGGGTTGCACGAGGACTTATGACGAGCCTCAACTAGACCTCTTGACATCTAGCTATAGGACTTATGACGAGCCTATAATGCAATTGGAAGTACGAGGACTTATGACGAGCCTCAACTAGACCTCTTGACATCTAGCCATAGGACTTATGACGAGCCTATGATACTAACAATTTGATTGATTGGGTTGCACGAGGACTTATGACGAGCCTCAACTAGACCTTTTGACATCTAGCTATAGGACTTATGACGAGCCTATAATGCAATTGAAAGTACGAGGACTTATGACGAGCCTCAACTAGACCTCTTGACATCTAGCCATAGGACTTATGACGAGCCTATGATACTTTATGGAGTTGTACGAAACTCGCTGCTTTGAGTGGTTGACTTGAGGATGACTTTGATTGTGGATTGATTTGAGATTGGATGCTTTTCGGTTGCTATTGTGAGGGATGTGATAGTCGAATGTTTTTTTTTTTGTTGATGTGGCCCTTGACTTTGTCAGTGTGGGACTTGTGTTTTGGTTTTGTCTTAACAGTCTCGCCCGATGTGCACTATAGTTTCGGGATTTGGTAGGACTCTTGGCTCCAGAGTTCCGTGATGACTCCGGTATGGCTCTTGAGTTTTTGTTTTGGTTTTTGTGATCTTGTGAATGGTTTCTGAATGGATGGTTTTTTTTTTGTGAATGAGCGATTTTGGGAACTCGGTGGCTTTGATATGGCCGAATGGCTCTGATACGATCAAATGGCTTTGGTATGATCGAATGACCCCGGTTTGACATGTGACTCCTTCTGAGCAACGACTCTGGATGGTTAATGGGTTTGGCTTCAATACGATCCGAGGACTCCGGTATGATCGGATGGCTCCGGTTTGATATGTGACTCCCTTGTGAGCAACGACTCTGGGATGGTTGATGGGTTGGCTTCAATATGATCCGAGGGCTCCGGTATGATCGGATGGCTCCGGTTTGATATGTGACTCCCTTGTGAGCAACGACTCTGGGATGGTTGATGGGTTTGGCTTCGATATGATCCGAGGGCTCCGGTATGATCGGATGGCTCCGGTTTAACATGTGACTCCCTTGTGACCAACGACTCTGGGATGGTTGATGGGTTTGCTTCGATATGATCTGAGGGCTCCGGTATGATCGGATGGCTCCGGTTTGATATGTGACTCCCTTGTGAGCAACGACTCTGGGATGGTTGGTGGGTTTCGATTCGAATGGGGATTTTCGGGATCGTTGGTGGGTTTCAATTTGGATTGAGATTTTCGGGATGGTTGGTGGATTTCGACTTGTTTTGGATTTTGAGTCGAATGGTGGGTGATGTGATTGGTGGATTGCGTTGTGCTTGACAATTTTTTTGGTTATGGATGAATGGTTTTGGTATGGATTTTGAATCAAGTGGTGGGTCGATGTGATTTACTGTAGTTGATAGTTTTTTTTTTGGTTGCAGATGAATGGCTTTAGTATGGTCAATTATGGCTTTAGGTTCTTCGAGATGGCTCTGGGATAGCTCGGGATGGATTCATTTAATGATAGTGGGGAACAAAAAGGGGCACTTTCTTTGAGATGGTCGCACCCTGGGCGGGCTGCCTACGTACTCAATTCCGTATTGAGATCAGACCTGATGTAGTTCGAAACTTTGTAGGCAAGGCCCTGGTGATGAAATGGCGCCGATATGGATTTGAGGTGGCTCCCATATTGTTCTCGGACCGTTGGGATGACCCCTGTGTAGTTCCAAGGATGGTTTCAATGTCGGATGATGGCTCCCGCATGGCTCTAGTTTGACTCTGGAATGGTGTCGATGAGACTCGACTATGACAGTGGGTGGCTTCGGAATAGTTTTCGTGTGGCTCCAGTGGCTCTAGTTTGGTTCTGGATATGGCCGTGGGATGGCTCCAGCTTTGACTTTTTTTATCAGAAGTTACGCTCTGATAGCGGCAATTGAAGTCGACTTTCAGCGAGACTAGGTAGAATTCTTACCGGGCGGATGTTGAAGATGAAATGATTATGGTGCATGCAAATTTAAATGCTAGACACGATGCAAAATGCACATGCAGTTTTGGAGAGAAGGTACGGTTCTATCTCTATTAATATGAGGTTTACGAATATAAGATATCTTTTGTTTGATCTTGAGTGATTGATGAACTGGAATGCGTGAATCACTTTACCCTCTTGGGGGATATGGGTCAATCTCTCGTGAGTATGGTCGTGTGTGCTAATGTTGTGATGATACTCTTGATGCTCAAAGCAGTATTTTCCCGAGAATTTATTTTCGAGGTTATGAACTTTCCGTTCCTCACAAATTCCTCACCTGCAATGGGGTAGGCTGATTATGATTTGATAGTTTAATCGAAGAGCCACTCACACTCTAAAGACCTTGTGAGATTAGGTCACACTCATTCACTCACGGTCCCCTTTGGTATGATGGGACATGTTGATAACAAGTATGGAACTTGTGATTCATGTTTTAGATCCGATACTTTCAGTTAACGCTCATCAACTAACGAGTCGGAGGTCTTTTATTGGGTTATAACGGGGCTGAGGGGGGGTATGATGTATGTCACATGGGACTGGAGGATTTATTTGGGAATTGTGGAGCTTTTGTGCAATAGAGGACATGTTTCACCTTTGCCATGGGTGGAATGATTAGACGGGCTTTGATAACCCCTTATCGGTTTCCTTGGGACATCTTTGGTCCTTTTGGTTTGGATTTCTCCTTCTTGCCTCTCTTGGCGTACGATTTGAACTTTGTTCTCATCTTTGTGTTTTTGAAATTGCAGTTGGCTCATCAACTTTCTCAAGCATTCTCTGCTTTGTATTTTGGCTTTCAGCTTTGAAGTTGCATTGGCTTATCGATCTTCTTGAACATTTTCGATGTTCTTTTTGGCATTTGACTCTGAAGTTGCATTGACTCACTGATTTCTTTGAACATTTTCAGTGTTCTTTTTGTGAACGATGGTGGGGAGAGGCCATGGCTCCGGCTCCTTCAATATCCTCTATTGTAAGGGTAAGTATGTATATGTCAGGTGGCATGTTGTGGAGTTCTAGAGAAAAGGTTTATCGTGAAGGGCTCAACGGGGCTCACTAAGGGATAATGTTCAGGAAAAATCAAAGCCTTTTGGTCTTGTGGAGATTTTCAATCCTAAGCGCCTCGTCATCCTCATTAATCAATGATCGCTTTCTTCCTATTCTCGGATCTTTGCATGAATCACCGTTCGTATCCTGTTTATCGACATTGATCTCACACGAGTTGTGCCTCTCCATGTGCTGAAAGAATGCGCATGTCACTCATGGTTTTACCTCGATTGGCTCTCTCTACCTTCCCTCATTGCTCAGTGGATCGTCCATTACCCTCATTTGGAATTCGAGAGAAATACTGCTCTTCGCATACTACTCACTTGGTTTGTGGTGCTGATTTTGATTAGACCCTTATTTCATTAACGGGTCGAGAGTCCAGTGGTTCACGCACTCTATTCAATAATCAATCAAGATTTTCCTCAAAGATGTCATTTTGATATGGAAGTATGCAAATGCAACTATCTACCATGCAATGTATTGTGGTAATATGGAATTACTACGTATAAGATGCGTGAAATGCTGAAAGTGATGAATGAAGATGGTTGACTTAGATTTTGACTGAATGTTTTTTTTAGTGTTTTTATTTTTGGATGCAATGCATGCGTGGTAAGGCTACACCTAGTCTCGCTTGAGTCGGCTCTAGTTGATGGTCTATGAAGCTCATCCCGCCATTATAAACTCTAAAGATGGTCTAGCTGTTGGGGTCGCTGTCAGGGGTAGTGATTCTCAGGTGAGGTAGGGCTGGTGATTGGCTCTTGGTTTTTGAATTTCTAGGGAGTGACAACTCCCGCATGGTAGTCCCACGATATGATGCACTTTGAGATTGGGAAAGGTTTGAGCTTTTTTTTCTTTTCTATCCCTCTGAGATCGGGCTCTAGCGGTCGAGATATTGGGATGAAAGTTTGGTGGTGGTGTGGTGTGGTGACAATGATTCGCGTGATTACGTAATGTTTCTGAGGTCGACAGGCCTTGTGTATGTTTGACGAATTTGAACTGACCAAGAATGCACGACTTTTTGTAATGAATGCAATGCATGCTATATTTTGTGCTCATGCTTTTTTTTTTGTGCTCGATTGTTGTTGTTGTTGGTGTTGTTTATTTAGAGGATACCACGACCTTGTCACACGACACCCATAAAGCAAAGTTGATGAATGATATATACAACTGAGGAGTCGTCCTTATTATCTTTCTTTATTCGTGCATGCCAAAGAAACCAAGTTTTTGTTTTTTTGAAAACAATTTTGAACGCGTGTTTCAAAGTGGTGGATTTTTCAATAGAAATTTTGATGCTCGATCATTCGCAAATAAAATAGGGAATGGGGAACCCTATACACATTGATCTAAATAAATTCAAAGGGAATATACCTATACATATACATGTAATTATTCAGAAAGGACAAGAGAGAAAAGAATGCTGGGGGAACCTTATATACATCATTCTAAAAGTCATTAAATGGGGAGTTTGAGCTTAAACTCTTCCAAATTCTTCGTTTGTCTTGCGTCGTTTCGACTTCTGACTGACTACTTATCATCATCGGGCTCCTGAATTGAACGCGTCGTTCTGTCTTCGGACCTGATCGGCTGCTCGTCGTCTTTGGGTTCTTGCAGCGAAGCGGTATTGTGCTCAAAGAAGAAAACCGGTTGGCGTTCTTCTGACTCTCAAAAAATTTGAACTCGAACAATCGTTTGTTGTCTTCATGTCGCTCGGGCTCGGGTTGGTATGGCTCTGATTTTTTGCTCACCCCGCGGTTGATCTTCATGTACTCCACTTGCTCCGATGAGGAAAATTAGGGGCGTTTTTTTTTTTTGAGAAAGGAAAGGTGAATGATCGAGCACAAAATCGTTGAGAAAATCCACCACTTTTGTGAAAAACGAATCACTAGTACACTCACAGTAGTCACACCTTATGACCGCTACTCTTGAAGGTGGGTTGAACTTCAAAAATAGCGGGTCCCAACATGGGGACTAGATCATTTATTTTGAAATACGTTTGTGAAATTCAATTTTGAAAACTGTTTTCGAAAACTATTTTGAAAATTATGTAGTGAAGAATGTTGTTTGAAATTCGTTTGTAGAAAGTAGGTTTTTGAAATGAAATCATGGGAAGTAGTGTTTGAAAATCATTTGTAAACAGTAGATTTTTGAAATTTGTTCTTTGCAAACTGCTTGATAAAGTTTGTTTTCTGGAAGACTTTGATTGAAACCGATTTTGAAAACTGTTTGGAAATAACAAATTTGAAGATCATTTTTTTTAAATGATTCGAGATGGACGACTCTGAAGATATTTCATTGGAGTGTCGAACTTTTCTTTGCCATTTGAAACATGATCACACATAGATGTAAGTGCAAAATAAAAATCGTGGCTGATTTTGTGGAGCTGAGAGTGAATGATTGGGATAATCACCTTCCAGATCAATCAATGCTTCCATACACCGGGGGAACCGTCGTCCCTTCACTGTTCATCTCTCAAGATTTATCTCTGTTATGCCTTGTGGGCACGTCATTAAGAAAGTCTGGAGTGCTTAAGTTCGAAAGGTCAGGATACCCGAAGTGATACAGTCACACGAGCCACGCCGGGGATTATTATCACAACATACTCACTTTTGGGAAACTTGGGGGAAGTACTGCATAGGAACGGGTCTCCCCTCGTCTGCACGATAAGTGTGTCTAAAGTCCAAATTATTCGCGGACTACGCTGTGTCATGTATGGGTATCCGTAAATATGGGATCCGCTATGAATTTGTAGCGCGACATTGGGCTTTAAAGACACCCGTGGTGCAGAGGAATCATGGAGAACTGAGCCCATGCAATCTTCAGGGTAAGGCAAAGGGTGGTCAGACAGATGGCATACAAGGGGGTGACTACCCATAAACCCATCTTAGACACCGGATAGGCAGCTGGACACTGAAGGCTCATGGCTCACTATATGCTGGTTTTTAGACTCGGGTAATGGAGGATATTTTGGATCATGAGCTTCAAGGCGTTGGTCTTGGACCGTATTACCTTGGGTTAACTCCTTCTAGGAAGGACCCAACTCATGGGGAATCAACCGTGGACCGGTTGGGGATCCCGTGACTCGTGGACAAATCGGGTGACACGAGGAATGCATGTCCTACGCTACCCGATGCAACAATGGGTTGACTCCTTCTAGGAAGGCCCCATTTACAAAAACAATAAATAGGCAATAACAATCAAGATATTATGTCATGCATGGAAGAGCAGTAAACATAAGACAGTAAACACAAACAAAAAAACACAAAAGTGAAGCATGTAAATAGTAAAGCACACATGTGGCACTCAAAGCCAATCTCGAACTCTGAACTGTCATCTTAACTATCCTCTTATACACACTCTAAGTGTGGAGTAGAGTAGTCCTAGTGGCTTTAGAATGAGTCTCTTGAAGGTTTTGAAAGAAGTTGGGTATCTTGACAATCTTGGATGGAGTTCAGTCTTCCTTGAGTTTGAGAAAAACTTACTCAAGTTCTCCCCAGCAGAGTCGCCATTCTGTGGAGGGTGATTTTTCGGTATGAGGGGGGGTCTATCAATATGGTCTAACTAAGAAGTCTAGGTCCTAGAAATTTGCCATTCTGTGGAGGGTGAAAACCCGTTATTCTTGGCATCCCTCAAATACCTACTAAATCGTCCGTCTTTCCCAGAAAGCATAAAGGGGAATGCAAGTGTGCACTACACCCGCTCTCAATGGGCCCCACGCGGACTTATGCCTCTATAAGGCGGAATTGACTAGAGTCGCCACCTAGGTTGACCTATGATAACTAGGAAGGAAGAATCGGGTTCTAGAACCGTTAATTGACTCTGAGGTTGTTCCCTATGGATGGGGCTTATCTGGTCATTTGCAGAGATTCTATTGTGGGTTCGTACTGGTACACCCCTCAGAAGTGGCAGCGACCACGACTTCGGATTGGTGCCGAGGAAACCTCGGTCTCCAATTGTCAGGATTGTCTTCTTTCAAAACCTTATTAAAGAGATTCATTTAAAAGCCAAAGGATAGGATTGAGTGCAAATTGAGGGTTTAGTGAGTTAGAAGAGTTTGGAGAATGGGCTAGTCTTGAAATATTGGTCGGGTTTTTGAGGTGTTCTGGGAAGTTGAATATGTTGAGGTGCAATTCGGGTTTTAAGGATGGTCGGGGTGAAAGGGGATATTTGGTTTGCAGGTATTCGGGTTCTGAAGGTTTCTGGAAGTCCTTCAAGAATTGACTTAGAGTTGGTTTGAGAAGTGCTTCATGGTTCTAGAGCTCTAATGGGGAATGTTTGGATCAGATGATTCAGAATTGTCTCTCTTAAAGTTTTTAAAAAACTAAAACCATTTTTGTTGTAAAGGGCGGATAATCCCAGGGGATTACCCTATGTACCCCCTCGAACACGACACTTAATTAATGGTAAGTGCCGAGGCTTGAAAGATGGGGCAATGAATTTATGTCGAAAAATAGGATTTAGAGAAACACCATGAATGAGATGTTCTCAGTCGAATCCTAATACGTCTCTAACTCCCGAGTTTTAAAACATTAAAATCAAAACATTGAAATCGAGTGGAAGGGAGTTAGATGATTCTAAAATCCCGGCTACAACTAGGAGGCCGTTACTTCCCCTAGCGCCCCGCCTTGTAGAAATCTAGGCTGCAATTAGGGGAGGTTTGTCACCCTAATGCCCCGCCTAAAGAGATCCAGACTGCGACAAGGGAGGTTATGACCCCAGTGCCCCGCCTCGGATTTTTATTTTAGAAGAGAGACAGTGATGTCCAACAAGGAAGAAAACGTTCTTTGAAGGTGTTAGACACCACATGTTTCCCCGAAACAATTTATTTGAGCTGAAGACTAAGTTTGAAAACTTTTTGAAGTTGTTCGGAATTCTCAATAGAGAAACACTGATTTCGGGAAAGGTTTTTAGGAGAAAACTTTCTGTATACGTGAGAAGAACTTTCTGCAATGGAGAAGAGCTTTCTGTGATGCGAGAAGAGTTTTTCCTTTAAATTCCACAAAATGGTTTCTTATAAAGCTTGAAGAAATTTGAATAAATGAATACTCAAAATTCTTTTTGGTTTTTGGACCTTGAAAGGAATTTACAAGTTGAGTTGAATTGGATGGACTTAGTTGTATTGGAGGGAATTGGATTAGGTGTCGGGTTTGAATTAGATTGAGGTTTCAGGTTGGGTCAAATCGGGTCAAGGTCAACGTTTTTTGGTCAAGATTACGTTGGTCAAAACTTGGTTAGTCAAAGTTTGGACCGGGTCAAATTTTGGTTAAGGTCAACACTTTTGGTCAAAGTCAACACTGGATTGGTCAACTCAGTTGGTCAAAGTTGATTGGTCAAAGTTGGAAGTTCAAGTCAAAGGTCACCATTCGGCTAAGTTTGTCTGATTTTTGTGGGTTTGTTTGATTTCTGTGGGCTTAGTTGGGTTTTTTGTAGGCTTTGGGCTGATTTGATTTGGGCCTTGGTCGATTTGGGCCCTGGGTTGACTTTTGTGGGCTTGGGCCTTTGTTGGACTCGGTATGGGCCAGGTTTAGTAGTGGGCCGAGTTGGGGTTGATGGGCCGCATTGGGCTTGGTAACGGGCCGGTTTTGGGCTTGGTAACGGGCCGGTTTGGGCTTGGTAATGGGCCGATTTGGGTTGAGGTTTTGGCCATGTTGGACTTATTGGACCGTCTTGAAGTGGGCCGGGTTTTAAAACGGGCCCAAGCTGGATTTAGGAGGGTTTTTGGATATTGGGCCGAGTTGAGCTTGGGCTCATATTTTCGGAGTTGAGCTTTGAAAGCAGACTTCTAAAATGGGTTGCTTAAAAACTGTTTGAAATTAATTAGAGCTACTAGGCTGTCTGAATAAAATTATTTGGGTTTACAAATGAATTGGATTTTGTTGATTGTATATTTTATTCTGAAAATTAGGGATGATTTGAAAAGTTTTAAGGAAAAGGGTATTCCTCAAATGGACCGTGTCTAGGACCCGTATGCATTGAGGATACCCCAAACCTAAGGCTTTTCTAAAGTGGGCCTCAAGAGTCCACAAGAGGGCAACCTAATGGGCTAACTAGGGCTTCCTATCTCTCCTTGGGCCTCTATATTATACTGGGCCCAACAATTGCCAAGCTAATCTATTAAACATATAACACAGATATATAATATAATACAAAACTGAAGATAAGCATATAAAAAACGAAATTGGAATTTCAAAGTTCCTTTCTGATTTCTTATTCTTTTACAAGTTCGTGTGGACCTAGGTATTAATCCGAAGACCGGTTCTATATTAAATTTGAAGTTGTTAAGCATGCTTTATTGAGCGGTTGGAGATTTTGCAAACTAACAAAGAAAGAAACTGACAAACTATTTACGCTACTCAAATACAACAGCTGATCAAATTTGACACTTTTCTGCCTCTCTATTCAAATGCAATTCTCGGTTATAACTTCCGGTTCATTCCCCTTTCTTTTTCTTTTGAGCTCCACTAGTATATACAACCGAGTCAAAGCACACATGGAGGGAGTAAATTACATAATCGGCCATTCATCTACCTTATTGAACTTAAAACGTGTTTCAAAAAAACAAAATTACCAATTGACATCTAAGCAAACAAATAACGGCATAATTGGAGCGATATACACATTAGCCGTGGATCTTCCACAGCATACCCAAACAACATGAAGCAGCAGTTTTTTTTTTTAAAAAAAGAAAGCAGCGAGTAGCGGAAAACGAGTTTTAGAGCGGGGTACCGGCGACAGAACGAGGGGGACTTCCGGTGACAGAACGAGGAGAACTTCTTCCTCTGTAGCTTGCGTTCACCGATTGCAAATTGTAGAAGGCCCACGCAGTTTACTCCAGGTTGAACTCGTGCACCAACCATACACAGAGAATAAAGACGGAGAGTGAGTACCGAATGAATAAAGAGACATGATAAAAACAAATCTTGATAGACATGGGGGAAGAAGATCTCCCACCTTTAGTGCCGCTTCAAGAACTCGTAGACCCACAAAGTGTTTGTGACAGCGTGACGCTTCCTCTCTGTCGGTGGTAAAGGAACGCGGAGGAGCCCGTGCGTTCCTTGTTTGCGTGAGAAGAGCATGGAGATGGTGCTGAGTCTCCGGGTTTTTGTTCGCTGGGAGAAGAGAACGAACATGGCGCAGAGCAGTACATTCTTGTTCGCCAGTAGATTGCAGAATTACCGTTGAGCAGGAATCACAGAGAGGGCAGAGCCGCACATGCATGTATGTTTCCCTTGTTCTTTCTAGCCTGTTCGCCAGCCATGTTGAAGAGAATGAAGATGGGACCATGCGTGCTCCTTGCTCTGAAGAAAATGAGTAGAGGTAGAGCTCGATGCTCCCTGTTTGCCAGCTAGTTGATGGTGAAAGTAAATGATGGTGACGCATGTATGCTCCTTGGTCGCCAGTTACGTTGCAAAATTACCGTCTGTTCCCGTGGAGAAGAGAATGAATGGCTGAGCTCTCCAGTTGGGTTGTGCATTCACCATGAAGTGAAGGGCTGGAGAAATAAATGCTTCCTTTGTTCGACGGTGAGAGCGAAGATAATGACAGGTGGAACATGTTGTTCCTTGCTTCGCTTGCTTGGGGTTGCAGGATTAATAAGGGTGAAGAGAATGAGGATGACCGTAGCAGAGCATGTATATCCTTCTTCACCAGTTGGGTATAGAAAAAAAGAGAGGTCAGAGCCGTGGGTTTTGCTAGTTCGCCAGTGGGGATAGCAAAATACCGTGAGTGAAACGAGAATGAAGAAGGTAGCTGTTATGTTTCTTGTCGCCGTGAGTGACGAGGAGAATAGAGGGCTGGGCTTGAGTTCCTTGTTCATCAGTTGAACAGAATGACAAAGATGAAGAAACCCATAGTTTATGCTCCTCGTCGGCCAGATGCTCCGTGTTGGCCTGCGTAGTGATGAAACTGAAGGGTGGTGGAGTTTACATGCTCCTTGCTCACCGGTCTGGGTTGTAATTTCCAACGTGAAGAGAACAGAGATGCTTCGGGCGAGAGTTTGTTTTTTTTTCGTGGGTTTGAGTGAAAGTGTTGAAGGTTTTTTTTTTTTGGAGTCACCGGATTTGTCGGATCAGAGGAAAGAAATAGAGGTAGGCGCATGTATGTATTGTGTTTGACAGTCGGAAAAGAATGGAGGTAGCGAGAGCATGTATGTTCTGTGTTCGGGAATGAAGAAAAAGAAGGCCTAATGAAGGAAGAAGGCGTCTGGGAGGAAGAAGGAGAGATCGGGATTTTTTAAGGGAGTTCACCATCTTCAAATGTCTTCCGGTTTTAATTACCGAGGAAGCATGCAAAGGATTTTTTTTGGGGGGGGGGGGGGGGGGGGATCATCGGTTCTCTCCATAACAAACCCATGCTGCTATGTTTTTTCTGCTCTCTCAAAAACACACCCCTTACCCTAGTGTTTTTGGGTTATGGGATTTATGTGGGATTCAAATAAAAAGAAATGGGCTGTTTGGACATTGTGGGCCGGATTGGGCAGGGCCCTTTTGGATACTAGCTGGTAAAATAATGGTAGTCACAAAACGTACCAATACTGAGTTTCGAACTTGAGACCTCACTCTCCCTCCATGCATGTCCCCCCAGTTGAGCTATGACCGATTTCAGTAGATAGTAGCAAAGAATATATACACGTCAGGTCGCTTTGCTGAAATAACAAATGGTTTAAAACCAGATTATTGTTTAAAAATTCATTTTTTGGAAAATCGTGTTTTTTATGAAATGCTTGAAAAAGGTTATAAAATAACGGTTTCGTTATGGCACGCACGCTAATATGTTTTGAAAAAAAGGCGACGAACCCCTCTTATTATTTCGAAATTTGCTTTATGGGGTGAGAATTTTTGGCGTCTACAGATGGCTCCCCTTGATTCAATTCTACAAGCCCTTGTAAATTGGATCAAGGTTGACGGGGCGCCAAAAATTCTCACAATGGTTTAGTGGTGCATAGGGATGCGACCGTGAGTGTATGAATGTGATTGAAAGTACGAGGACTTATGGCGAGCCTCAACTAGACCTCTTGACACTAGTCATAGGACTTATGACGAGCCTATGATACTAACAATTTGATTGATTGGGCTGCACGAGGACTTATGACGAGCCTCAACTAGACCTCTTGACATCTAGCTTAGGACTTATGACGAGCCTATAATGCAATTGAAAGTACGAGGACTTATGACGAGCCTCAACTAGACCTCTTGACATCTAGTCATAGGACTTATGACGAGCCTATGATACTAACAATTAGATTGATTGGGTTGCACGAGGACTTAGACGAGCCTCAACTAGACCTCTGACATCTAGCTATAGGACTTATGACGATCTAATGCAATTGAAAGTACGAGGACTTATGACGAGCCTCAACTAGACCTCTTGACATCTAGCCATAGGACTTATGACGAGCCTATGATACTAACAATTTGATTGATTGGGTTGCACGAGGACTTATGACGACCTCAACTAGACCTCTTGACATCTAGCTATAGGACTTAATGACGAGCCTATAATGTCAATTGAAGTACGAGGACTTATGACGAGCCTCAACTAGACCTCTTGACATCTAGCCATAGGACTTATGACGAGCCTATGATACTAACAATTTGATTGATGGGGTTGCACGAGGACTTATGACGAGCCTCAACTAGACCTCTTGACATCTAGCTATAGGACTTATTACGAGCCTATAATGCAATTGAAAGTACGAGGACTTATGACGAGCCTCAACTAGACTCTCTTGACATCTAGCCCATAGGACTTATGACGAGCCTATGATACTAACAATTGGATTGATGGGGTTTGCACGAGGACTTATGACGAGCCTCAACTAGACCTCTTGACATCTAGCTATAGGACTTATGACGAGCCTATAATGCAATTGGAAGTACGAGGACTTATGACGAGCCTCAACTAGACCTCTTGACATCTAGCCATAGGACTTATGACGAGCATGATACTAACAATTGATTGATTGGGTTGCACGAGGACTTATGACGAGCCTTCAACTAGACCTTTTGACATCTAGCTATAGGACTTATGACGAGCCTATAATGCAATTGAAAGTACGAGGACTTATGACGAGCCTCAACTAGACCTCTTGACATCTAGCCATAGGACTTATGACGAGCCTGATACTTTATGGAGTTGTACGAAACTCGCTGCTTTGAGTGGTTGACTTGAGGATGACTTTGATTGTGGATTGATTTGAGATTGGATGCTTTTCGGTTGCTATTGTGATGGATGTGATAGTCGAATGTTTTTTTTTTGTTGATGTGGCCCTTACTTTGTCAGTGTGGGACTTGTGTTTTGGTTTTGTCTTAACAGTCTCGCCCCGATGTCCTATAGTTTCGGGATTTGGTAGGACTCTTGGCTCCAGAGTTTCCGTGATGACTCCGGTATGGCTCTTGAGTTTTTTGTTGGTTTTTTGTGATCTTGTGAATGTTTCTGAATGGATGGTTTTTTTTTTTGGATGAGCGATTTTGGGAACTCGGTGGCTTTGATATGGCCCGAATGGCTCTGATACGATCAAATGGCTTTGGTAATGATCGAATGACCCCGGTTTGACATGTGACTCCCTTCTGAGCAACGACTCTGGGATGGTTAATGTGGTTTGGCTTCAATACGATCCGAGGACTCCGGTATTCGATGGCTCCGGTTTGATATGTACTCCCTTGTGAGCAACGACTCTGGGATGGTTGATGGGTTTGGTTCATATGATCCGAGGGCTCCGGTATGATCGGATGGCTCCGGTTTGATATGTGACTCCCTTGTGAGCAACGACTCTGGGAGGTTGATGGGTTGGGCTTCGATATGATCCGAGGCTCCGGTATGATCGGATGGCTCCGGTTTAACATGTGACTCCCTTGTGACCAACACTCTGGGATGGTTGATGGGTTTGGCTTCGATATGATCTGAGGGCTCCGGTAATGATCGGATGGCTTCCGGTTTGATATGTGACTCCCTTGTGAGCAACGACTCTGGGATGGTTGGTGGGTTTCGATTCGAATGGGGATTTTCGGGATCGTTGGTGGGTTTCAATTTGGATTGAGATTTTCGGGATGGTTGGTGGATTTCGACTTGTTTTGGATTTTGAGTCGAATGTGGTTGATGATTGGTGGATTGCGTTGTGCTTGACAATTTTTTTGGTTATGGAATGGTTTTGGTATGGATTTTGAATCAAGTGGTGGGTCGATGTGATTTACTGTAGTTGATAGTTTTTTTTTTTTGGTTGCAGATGATGGCTTTAGTATGGTCATTATGGCTTTAGGTTCTTCGAATGGCTCTGGGATAGCTCGGGATGGATTCATTTAATGATAGTGGGGAACAAAAGGGGCACTTTCTTTTGAGATGGTCGCACCCTGGGCGCTGCCTACGTACTCAATTCCGTATTGAGATCAGACCGATGTAATTTTTCGAAACTTTGTAGGGCAAGGCCCTGGTGATGAAATGGCGCCGATATGGATTTGAGGTGGCTCCCATATTGTTTCTCGGACCGTTGGGATGACCCCTGTGTAGTTCCAAGGATGGTTTCAATGTCGGATGATGGCTCCCGCATGGAGGCTCTAGTTTGACTCTGGGAATGTGTCGATGAGACTCGACTATGACAGTGGGTGCCTTCGGAATAGTTTTCGTGTGGCTCCAGTGGCTCTAGTTTGGTTCTGGATATGGCGTGGGATGGCTCCAGCTTTGACTTTTTTTATCAGAAGTTACGCTCTGATAGCGGCAATTGAAGTCGACTTTCAGCGAGACTAGGTAGAATTCTTACCGGGCGGATGTTGAAGATGAAATGATTATGGTGCATGCAAATTTAAATGCTAGACACGATGCAAAATGCACATGCAGTTTTTTTGGAGAGAAGGTACGGTTCTATCTCTATTAATATGAGGTTTTACGATTATAGATATCTTTTGTTTGATCTTGAGTGATTGATGAACTGGAATGCGTGAATCACTTTACCCTCTTTGAGGGATATGGGTCAATCTCTCGTTGAGTATGGTCGTGTGTGCTAATGTGTGATGATACTCTTGATGCTCAAAGCAGTATTTTCCCCGAATTTTATTTTCGAGGTTATGAACTTTCCGTTCCTCCACAAATTCCTCACCTGCAATGGGGTAGGCTGATTATGATTTGATAGTTTAATCGAGAGCCATCACACTTAAGACCTTGTGAGATTAGGTCACCTCATTCACTCACGGTCCCCTTTGTATGATGGGACATGTTGATAACAAGTATGGAACTTGTGATTCATGTTTTAGATCCGATACTTTCAGTTAACGCTCATCAACTAACGAGTCGGAGGTCTTTTATTGGGTTATAACGGGGCTGAGGGGTATGATGTATGTCCATGGGACTGGAGGATTTATTTGGGAATTGTGGAGCTTTTGTGCAATAGAGGAATGTTCACCTTTGCCATGGGTGGAATGATTAGACGGCTTTGATAACCCCTTATCGGTTTCCTTGGGACATCTTTGGTCCTTTTGGTTTGGATTTCTCCTTCTTGCCTCTCTTGGCGTACGATTTGAACTTTGTTCTCATCTTTGTGTTTTTGAAATTGCAGTTGGCTCATCAACTTTCTCAGCATTCTCTGCTTTGTATTTTGGCTTTCAGCTTTGAAGTTGCATTGGCTTATCGATCTTCTTGAACATTTTCGATGTTCTTTTTGGCATTTGACTCTGAAGTTGCATTGACTCACTGATTTCTTTGAACATTTTCAGTGTTCTTTTTGTGAACGATGGTGGGGAGAGGCCATGGCTCCGGCTCCTTCAATATCCTCTATTGTAAGGGTAAGTATGTATATGTCAGGTGGCAATTGTGGAGTTCTAGAGAAAAGGTTTATCGTGAAGGGCTCAACGGGGCTCACTAAGGGATAATGTTCAGGAAAAATCAAGCCTTTTGGTCTTGTTGAGATTTTCAATCCTAAGCGCCTCGTCATCCTCATTAATCAATGATCGCTTTCTTCCTATTCTCGGATCTTTGCATGAATCACCGTTCGTATCCTTTTTATCGACATTGATCTCACTACGAGTTGTGCCTCTCCATGTGCTGAAAGAATGCGCATGTCACTCATGGGTTTACCTCGATTGGCTCTCTCTACCTTCCCTCATTGCTCAGTGGATCGTCCATTACCCTCATTTGGAATTCGAGAGAAAATACTGCTCTTCGCATACTACTCACTTGGTTTGTGGTGCTGATTTTGATTAGACCCTTATGTTCATTAACGGGTCGAGAGTCCAGTGGTTCACGCACTCTATCAAATAATCAATCAAGATTTTCCTCAAAGATGTCATTTTGATATGGAAGTATGCAAATGCAACTATCTACCATGCAATGTATTGTGGTAATATGGAATTACTACGTATAAGATGCGTGAAATGCTGAAAGTGATGAATGAAGATGGTTGACTTTAGATTTTGACTGAATGTTTTTTTTAGTGTTTTTATTTTTGGATGCAATGCATGCGTGGTAAGGCTACACCTAGTCTCGCTTGAGTCGGCTCTAGTTGATGGTCTATGAAGCTCATCCCGCCATTATAAACTCTAAGATGGTCTAGCTGTTGGGGTCGCTGTCAGGGTAGTGATTCTCAGGTGAGGTAGGGCTGGTGATTGGCTCTTGGGTTTTTGAATTTCTAGGGAGTGACAACTCCCGCATGGTAGTCCCACGATATGATGCACTTTGAGATTGGGAAAGGTTTGAGCTTGTTTTTCTTTTCTATCCCTCTGAGATCGGGCTCTAGCGGTCGAGATATTGGGATGAAAGTTGGTGTGTGGTGTGGTGACAATGATTCGCGTGATTACGTAATGTTTCTGAGGTCGACAGGCCTTGTGTATGTTTGACGAATTTGAACTGACCAAGAATGCACGGACTTTTTGTAATGAATGCAATGCATGCTATTATTTTGTGCTCGATTGCGTTTGTTGGTGTTGTTTATTTAGGGGATACCTCCTGTAGATACCACGAATTCTCACCCCATAAAGCAAAGTTGATGAATGATATATAACTGTGAGGAGTCGTTCCTTATTCATTCTTCTCTTTATTCGTGCATGCCAAAAGAAACCAAGTTTTAGAAAAACAATTTTGAAAACGCGTGTTTTCAAAGTGGTGGATTTTCTCAATAGAAATTTTGATGCTCGATCATTCGCAAATAAAATAGGGAATGGGGAACCCTATACACATTGATCTAAATAAATTCAAAGGGAATGTATAAACCTATACATGTAATCTATTCAGAAATGGACAAGAGAGAAAAGAATGCTGGGGAAAACCTATACATCAATTCTAAAAGTCATTAATGGGGAGTTTGAGCTTAAAAACTTCTTCCAAATTCTTCTGCTTCGTCTTCGAGCTTCTGACTGACTACTTATTCATCATCGGGCTCCTGATTGACCGCTCGTTCGTCTTCGGGACCTTGATCGGCTGCTCGCTCGTCTTTGGGTTCTTGCAGCGAAGCGGTATTGTGCTCAAAGAAAACCGGTTGGCGTTCTTCTGACTCTCAAAAAATTTGAACTCGAACAATCGTTGTTGGTCTTCATGTCGCTCGGCTCGGGTTGGTATGGCTCTGATTTTTTGCTCACCCCGCGTTGTTGATCTTCATGTACTCCACTTGCTCCGATGAGGAAAATTAGGGGCGTTTTTTTTTTTGAGAAGGAAAGGTGAATGATCGAGCACAAAATCGTTGAGAAAATCCACCACTTTTGTGAAAACACGAAATCACTAGTACACTCCACAGTAATGACCGCTACTCTTGAAGGTGGGTTGAACTTCAAAAATAGCGGGTCCCAACATGGGGACTAGATCATTTATTTTGAAATACGTTTGTGAAATTCAATTTTGAAAACTGTTTTCGAAAACTATTTTGAAAATTATGTTAGTGAAGAATGTTGTTTGAAATTCGTTTGTAGAAAGTAGGTTTTTGAAATGAAATTCATGGGAAGTAGTGTTTGAAAATCATTTGTAAACAGTAGATTTTTGAAATTTGTTCTTTGCAAACTGCTTGATAAAGTTTGTTTTCTGGAAGACTTTGATTGAAACCGATTTTGAAAACTGTTTTGGAAATAACAAATTTGAAGATCATTTTTTTTAAATGATTCGAGATGGACGACTCTGAAGATATTTCATTGGAGTGTTCGAACTTTTCTTTGCCAATTTGAAACATGATCACACATAGATGTAAGTGCAAAATAAAAATCGTGGCTGATTTTTGTGGAGCTGAGAGTGAATGATTGGGATAATCACCTTCCAGATCAATCAATGCTTCCATACCACCGGGGGAACCGTCGTCCCTTCACTGTTCATCTCTCAAGATTTATCTCTGTTATGCCTTGTGGGGCACGTCATTAAGAAAGTCTGGAGTGCTTAAGTTCGAAAGGTCAGGATACCCGAAGTGATACAGTCACACGAGCCACGGCCGGGGATTATCACAACATACTCACTTTTGGGAAACTTGGGGAAGTACTGCATAGGAACGGGTCTCCCCTCGTCTGCACGATAAGGTGTGTCTAAAGTCCAAATTATTCGCTGACTACGCTGTGTCATGTATGGGTATCCGTAAATATGGGATCCGCTATGAATTTGTAGCGCGACATTGGGCTTTAAAGACACCCGTGGTGCAGAGGAATCATGGAGAACTGAGCCCATGCAATCTTCAGGGTAAGGCAAAGGGTGGTCAGACAGATGGCATACAAGGGGGTGACTACCCATAAACCCATCTTAGACACCGGATAAGGCAGCTGGACACTGAAGGCTCATGGCTCACTATATGCTGGTTTAGACTCGGGTAATGGAGGATATTTTGGATCATGAGCTTCAAGGCGTTGGTCTTGGACCGTATTACCTCGTGGGTTAACTCCTTCTAGGAAGGACCCAACTCATGGGGAATCAACCGTGGACCGGTTGGGGATCCCGTGACTCGTGGACAAATCGGGTGACACAGAGGAATGCATGTCCTACGCTACCCGATGCAACAATGGGTTGACTCCTTCTAGGAAGGCCCCTTTACAAAAGCAATAAATAGGCAATA